>RJWM01001608.1:0-150408 GCA_004363535.1 Dasyprocta punctata | reverse complement strand
TTACAAAAAGAAAGGACTATTTGCACTTCTATTTTTTTTAATATTGTTGATATTGGTTAACAAAATTTACTGACTCCATCTAGCTGATTAGTTTACATACTACCTCATACAACTATCTTTTATAGTAAAAACACTAAATTTTCTCTTTCATGATTAAGACTAATTTATTGTAAGTTACTGTCACCATGCTGTGTACTTCTAAAATCTTTTTTCTTCCTTTGGAAAAAATATGACTACTATTCCAGAGATGTATTTTTCGAAATCACTACATTTGTGAATCAGTTTGGTATCATCCTTTGAAAGTTTCAAAGGACCAATAAATATATATGATTTGCACGTGTCCTTCATATGATTTATACAGAGTGTAGGATAGAGAGACTAGAACCTGAGTGTCCTTTCCAGGCCCATCAGTCTTATGCAAATGTCTCTACTTGTTTACACTTCTGCCTCTGCATGGTTCTAAGGAAATGGGCCACGTAGCTCTGTGCAGTGACGCTTATGTCTTCTACTAGATGAAGACAGTGGATGGTTACCTGCATCTGGTCCCTGGAAGCATCTCCTGTTGAACCTCATTCTCCTCCAGTTTTTCTTGCCTGTGTATTAATTTGAACTATTGATAGAAAAACAAAAATTTTTGTGATGGTAAAGTTATGGATTTGTCCATATAGTTTTATCTAACACATCTTCAAGGAACATCTTTGAAGATTAAATGATCAAGTTGATTAAAATCAAGAACCAAATAGATCACTTGAACCTTTTTTTTTTTTGCTATTTCTAATGACTTTAATTATAGCATATTATTTATTTATTTATCTACCTATTTATTTATTTATTTAGTACTGTGAATTGAACTCACAACCTCACTCTTGCCAGGCAGGCACTTGTGCCCCTGAGCTAAATCCCTGGCCCATTAGCATATTATTTAGACTTAATTATTTTCTGCATTTGAGTGTGACTCTTTTTTTCTATCTTTAAATAATCTTTCTTCTCTCTAACTTTTTATAGAGTATGGGAAAAGAATGATAGTTTCATTTTTTAGAACTTTCCAAAGATTAGAAAAGAGCTCATTTTTGTTTACAAAAATGCCATGTAGCTGAGAAAAGGATATACCAACAAGTATAAAGATTTAATTTAAATTTCAATCAAATGGAGTAGTCAAAGTTTCATGAAAGATGATTTATATAAGTGTTGGGCCAAAGGTGAATTCTCTACAACTCTACCCACTACTGAATAGAGTTTTCTTCCAATACTACTGAAGAGTATTTAAATTGATGACTAAATTTTTGTGTTTTATAAATCATGTGTTTTTAAACAGATTGCTTGGGCTAGGATTGGATTGAAAGGGACTACTCACTGTATCCCTAAAATAAAAGTAGACTCCTTTAATTCTAAATTTTGCCTTAATTCTGTACTCCCATTTTTGGTTTTAATTAGCTTTCAATAGTGTTGACTTATTATCTTTTGGATATAATTACCTCACATATTCAGAGCAGTGATGTGAAGTCTAAAGTAAAGGATGATTCAACCCCATCTTAGCTGATTTTTATCCTTACTTTCTTAAAAATTGGGAGAAACTCTGGCTTGTAATTACTTACTATTCATGATTTAGAATATGGTCTATTTCCAGACAAATGTACATTAACATATATTTTAGCATTTTCAAAAGAATGAGATTTCTGGGATATGCAAATGCTTTTAAAACATTTAATGGCTATTCATAATTAGAATATTTCTTGTGTTTTCTTTATACTATTTGCTCATTTGGAATTTCTTCCCCCCTTCGCCTCATTTTTTTTCTTCTTAAATGGTCATTTGTATCTTACTTTAGTCTTTTATTATTTTTTTAATATTTCTGACACCTAGTTTATCTAAATGATTGCTGCCTTGATCTGAAAAGGTAGAGCCACTACTATGCTAGCTGTCTCTCTGTATAATGTACCTCTTCAACACATACTTCTTCCTCAAATACAAATTCAGCTAAAATTTTTCAGAATGGCAGATGAATGGTATTAGAATCACTTGAGTGGTAGAAACAGAAAGAAGCTTGAACATCAAATTGTCTACAAATTGTAAGCTAGTGACACTCAGGCCCACACTTAATGTCATTTAGTAGTTTGGTTGAAATACAATTTATTCGCATCTCAAAATTTACTCTTCTCACGTTATGTATAAAATGGGTTCAGTTTTCCTCACACCTAACGTCTAAAGTTTTGTGTATCTTGAGAAACTTAATCATTTAAAAATACAGGTTATGATTTTATAAGTGGCCAAATTTAATAGGAATCAAGTAGCATTCTTTTATGCTGAGACATAAATTTTTCATTTTGACAGTCCCTTTCATATTTTTCTTTGTCCATTTATTCTGCTATGCAAAATAGCTAAGTCTAAGTAATTTATAGACAATAGAAATTTATTTCTTATATTTGGGAGATGGGGAAGTCCAAAATTAAACTGTTAACCAGATTCAGTGGCTGGTAAGTCTGGTCTCTACTTCCAGTATGGCACCATGGACTCTGTGCCCTCTGCATGAGACTGACACCATGCCCTCACCTAGCAGAAGAGATGAGCAAAAGTGACTGAAGTCTCTCTGGACCCCATTCTCTAAATGGAGTAACTCACTCATCAAGATAGAGCCCTCATGACTTCCTTCCCAGAGGTCCTACTGTCAATGTTAAAGTTTTAACATATGAATTTTAGAGTGACATATGCATACAAATCACACAAGTAACTTATGATCTTCCTCCCAACCTGTTTCATTTGTTAAGTGATCATGAGGTCTCTGTTATAGTATACATGTGACACTTTGTCTAGTCAACTCTTCATTTCATAAATAGATACACTTGGGCTCAAAGAGGTTAAAAGGCTTACCAAGTAAAGTAAAAAATGTATCTACCTACCATCTACTATATGTTAATTTAGAAATACTTAAAGAGAAGGCTTTAGTTATAAACTCTGGTGACAAAAACCAATTCATGTAGGTAAACTGATATGCTTCTAAGTTGATTTTTACAACACACTAATGTTTTTCAATCTTCAGTTTGAAAAATATTGTCCACAATAATAACTTTTGTGTGTGAATTGAGCACAATAGAGCCTTCAAAACTGATAAACATACATTTTTAAGGATTCATAGGAAATGTAGGTAGTATGTAGTAATTACAACAGAAATAAGAGTAATGGCTAACATGCACTGAGTACCTACTATATGTAGGACATCATTAAGAAAGGGAGAAGACTTGAAAAGAATAAAAGGTAAGGTGGAGAGAAAAGTCTCTTTATCACAGATGAGCAGTTTTATTTCTGGGGCATTAATAGAGAAGCAGAATTTTTCACTGGTTTTAAATTAGCATTAAAGTTAAAGATTCCAGAACTGTGCTTTGCAATATGTTAGCATAGCTTTATGTATATATTAAATTTCTTTTTAACTTAAATAAATTACAAATTGATTCCATTTTAAGTACTCGCAAGTCATGTGTGGCTAGTGACTACCATGTGGATGATAGAGATAGAGAGCTTCTTCATTCTTGTGGAAAACTGTTTTGGACAGGTACTCTAGAATATCAATGTTTTCTTCTGAGGCTTTTGATCATGTTTGATCAAAAATTAAAATTGCCACAGACAACTGCATATAAATTAACTCATGCATATTTTATAACCATTTATAAAACACTGTACAGCAAGAAGTATGTAGTTATCATTAACCAGCCAACATCCATTTCCTTTGGAGAGGTTGACAATTCAATTCATGTGAACTGAATGACCTGGCTGTGTCTTTAATTGGTTTTCTTTAAACTGATATTTTGTACTTTCCTCCACCTCAATTGCAACAATTAAAAATGATTAGCTAACATTAATGTCAAGTGCCTCTCACCGCATGATGTAATTAAGGCAAAGACAAGAGTTGATAATTTTTACGGAATCCTCCTAGAGGCTTAAGTAATATCTAAGATGCAAGACAATGCAATCCTTTATGTTCATCAAAATAATGAAACTCTTGTACCAGCTGTATATATATACACATACTTTTTTCTTATTTTTAAAGCCACTGCTGAATTTCTATAACAGTAAATGTGAGTTTGGTGTTAAAGTGAAAAATGGAAAAAATGATTTAGTAGCTACTAGAATCTGAATATCAAGGCAAATGACATATGGTAACAAATCCATCTCATCATCTTTCCCCTAGCGTATTTTCTTGCTTTGGAAAAAATGAACTAAACAATATAATTCTGCACATTCTCCAGTTTGAACCTTAGATCCAAAACCCATTGTGTCCCCATCTCTCTCCATAGCTGTCATAATACACATCCCTCAGACTAGTGTTGTATTGGGTGATATACTATTTCCCCCCAAGTCCTCATATACTTTTGATGGGGCTGAGTCTGGCACTTGTTATTGATTTATCATGTAGTGGATTGGTGATGTGAGTGCTGTACCTGTCCATGGGTGGAGCTGAGATACAGTGTAAGGGAAGGTGAGTCTTCCTCTTGCTCGGGTCTGCACTTCTGCCCACTCTGCCCCCTCTCTGTCTCACCAGCCTGCCTTGCTGCTTGCGGCTGCCATGAATGGCAGGACCATCATGCCATGCTGCCTTGGAGCCAACTGAGTATGGATTGAAACTCCCGAGAAACTGTAAGAAATAAAACTTTCCTTCCCTAATTTTGGGCATCAGCTATTCTGTCTCGGCAATGAGTAAAAAAGTAACTAAAACAAGTGCTTTTCAACTTTCTTTACTGGCTGAGAGAAAGAAGTTTTATAGTGGGAGCAAACAAAACCATGCACATGAAGTGAAAGTTTCACAAGTTATTTACCTTTAATGCAGGACTTAGTGCTAGTATTTCTCTATCTATTCTCTTTCATTTCATTATTCTAAAATGTTGTTTGAGAGCCCTTAAATTGAAATAATTAATAATGGGATGCAATCTGCAGTTTGAAACAAACTGCCCTGAACAATACTACAATTATTTTTATCCATTTCTGAAGACGTCTTAAAGATTGATTAAAATATGTAAAAACATGATAGCTTATGTCGATCTGTTGTAGTTTCTGAAACATAGATGGAAATTCTCTCCTGCTGCTGCACTCTTGACCTGAGCTTTTCCAATGATTTGTTGGGACTGATGTTTCCACTTGCCAGAAGTTCAAAAGCCCTTCTCAAAACCTGCTTCTTAATGTTTCCACTTGCCACAAGCAAGTTCAAAGAGTTTTCTGAAACTAGCTCATTATGACTTGGAAGACAAATGGGTTCACCTTTTATAGGGAGCTATTACCAGGAATTTTTTCTTTTCTTACAATCTCTTGAGGCATAGTTGTAGCAAAATTACAAAAACAGAAGCTAATTCTTTAGAAACAGGGAAAATATACCATTTAAAAAATTCTACAGAATGCAAAGCTAGGAACACACTACATGATTCTATAGCATAAAACCCTTTCTACATCAATTTATGTTCACAGATTTTATACTTAAAAATACTGATTTGATATCAAAACACATGTTAAAATTATTTTCAAACCTTAGTTACCTCTGGTTTATTTCCAGTAATTATTGTTAACAAATTTTCAATAAATAAAACTTATTTTACAGATCTTTAGAATCCACTATGGTATTTTACTGTTTTTTTGTTGTTGTTTTTGTTTTTAGAGACTTACAATCTACAAAACTTTTTAGTTTTTATTGTTGATTGCTAGTATTGACCAATCATAACAACAGCAATATATTGATGCGAAGTCCCCAAGGCCTCATAGGGCAGGTATATTTATGTCCACTTTACAAGTGAGTTAGTTCACTGCAATAAAAGAAAGACATGGACAGAAGATGAAGTTCTTGTCTTAATTCTGCTGATTGCCAGTTGAATGATCTTGGGAAACTCACTTGATTTCCTTGTTAAATATGTAATCTATTATCCCAGTTAAAAGAGATTATTTGATCACCCATAGAAGTAGATCTTGAAATGCTCGCTTTGTCTGTATCTGAAGGAGGAGCAAGTGGGTTTTTAAGACTCCACAGTTAGCATCTTTATCTTTGCCAGATTGCCTCTGTTTTCTTTAACAGACTATGTAATATAATTAATTTAATAAAAATTAAACTCTAGAAATTTAAGACTATATTAGAAGTTAAGAAAATGAGAGATTAGAAGAGACACTGAAAAAAAAATTTTTTTGAGACAGAGTCTTGTTATATAGCTCAGACTGGCCTTCAACTCACAGTGATGGTCTTGCCTCAACTTCCTGAGTGCTGGGATTATAGGCTTGCACCACCATGCCTGGCTTGAAAATGATTATTTTATTCATCTTCACTGTTGGAGTGGTATAAGTTAGTGACTACACACTTATTTCTATTTTTCCTTTATTTACATATATTGAAAAGAGAGGGTCAAAAGAGCTAGATAGGAAGGGTTATAAAATTACTTTATTTGAAAAGAAAATAACATTCCTTGTATCCTGATAATAAATGATTAATTTATGAAAAAGAATAGGAAAAGTGTAGGTTTTCCCACAAATATCCCAAGCATACCTCCTTCATATCAGACATGTCACTGGTTGCATTTTTATAAAGATCATGATCTACATGGTGAAGGTGAACATACCAGATAGAGTTCTTACTGTGTCCCAGATATTGGATAAATATGTACAGACATTAAATAAGTAAAATTCTCCAATATTATGAAGCACCATTGTTATTATATCATTTTACTGAGGAAGAAATGAAAACACAGAACGATTAAGTAACTTGTTCATGCTACACAGTATTAGTTAGAGAAACTGGAATCTAGATCCCAAAATCTGATTTCAAAACCAAACATTTCACCATTCTGCTATATATCTTACCTCTCAGGATAGCTCTCCAAGATAAAGGTTATCAAACTCTTTTGAAAAGTAGAGTGAATGTTTAAATTTAAAAACTAATTTACAGTAAAAGACACACTTCAGTTAATCTCCCCTTAAAATATTCCTGTCTTTGAACACATTTATTCCATCACTCTTGCCACTTTCTGAAGAAATTCTGGAAGTCCTTTCCTGAGTGTCTTTATATATTTTTATTTATTTTTTATTATTTAAGAGAAAAAAGACACAGAAAAGAAAGACAAAAAGCAAAAGAGACAAACAAATGACAACAGAAAATCCAAAACAGTAACATTATAGGTTTACAAAACAAGATGATAGGAACTTGACAATGGTTGCAATATTGCATATCATTACCTTCAACACGGTTGTTTACATTAACAGATGTAGACATGTAAAATTGATCTAATCATATGAGTACTAACTGTTCTTTTTCAATAACTAATACTTTCAGCAGTATAGTCATTTTAGCTATCTTACATACACATATACACATATATACAGATTTATGTCTTTTTTCTTTTCCCTCTTCTTTCCTCCTTTTCCCTTTCCCAATTACTTTCGCTCTTTGAGCAGTTTCTTACCCTTACATAGTATTTATTATAGATTTTGGATCATATATACTGTTTCAGTTTCTTGCACTAGGGAGACAACATGGTATTTACACATGTGGGTTTGATTTATCTCACTTATGAGTATGGTCTAAAGTCGTGTCCATTTAATTATAAAAGTCTCAATGCAATCTTTCTTGTTAGCTGAGTAGTACTCCATTGTATAAAAATACCACATCTTTTTTATCCATTCCTTGATTGATGGGCACTTGGGTTGTTTCCAAGATTTGGGTATTACAAATTGGGTTGCTATAAACATGGGTGCACAGATATCACTGTGGTATGATGTTTTCAGTTCTTCTGGGAAGATACCCAGAAGCAGGGTAGCTGGGTCAAATGGGATCCCCAGTCCTAGCTTCTTGAGGAATCTCCACACTCTTGAGTGTCTTTAATAGTGCTGCACGCCTTCCTCAAAGTCTTCAGTTGATTCAAAACATTTACCTTCCACGGTCATTTTGGCTTTGGGGAAGATCCCCAAGTCACTCGGTGGAAGACACAGCGAAGGTGAATAAGGTGAGTGAAGACACGTGGTAATGTTTTTACAAGCCTGCCTTTCCACTGGATGGCAAACAGCAGCATTCATTGTGCTTTTTGATCGAAGTGTATGAAGACACTCACAAAAGATGACTTTCAGGAATGACTCAGTGTGCTCAAAGTCAGGAGGATTAATGTAAATGTCTTTATATAATAACTTTTTAGTACTTTAAACATTCAAGATAAAAATTAAAAACAAGAAATTTTTAAATTTTTTTCTTAGTCCATTTTTTTAAATTACTATTTTAAAAAGAGTAAAACAGAAAAAGTGAAATGTAACAGTAATAAGATGGTAGGAAATATAAAATAGTTACTGTATTGCATGTTGTTATCCTCTAAATAGTTGCTCAGACTACCAGTTTGAGGCTTGCAAAGTCAATCAAATACTACAGTTCTTCCAAATCAGTCAGTTGCTTATGTGGTGTGTGTGTGTGGGGGTGTTTCTTTTTCTCTCCCTAGCCCATGAACTGGCTGGCTCATGCTGGGGGGGTTGAGGAGTGTGTAGCTTCCTTCCTGGTTCTTCCCAGTCCAAGTGCTGGCTGGCTTACAGGTAAGAATGTAGCTTTCTTCCTGGGTTCTCCCTGGTCCACGCACCAGCTAGCTCACAGGCAGAGGTGCATTTTCCCAGAAGACATTTTTAAAAGCCTACATAGACAAATGGGTTGCTTCCTTTCATATTTGGCAAATTTGATAATTCCATTTTATACTTCTTATAGTCAAGTACAGTTCTGTTCATTTGCTTTCTAAGTGATAGGATTTTTTAGATTTAGAAAAATGCAGTTTTCTCTGCTATTGATCTTAATATCTCACAATAAAAATTCTAAAGCACCTGAGCTATAGACATCAAGTAAATTTTAAAATATATTTAGAATAACAAAATCAACAAAGTTGCCTATTTTGACAGTTTTGTTGAAGTTCAGCTGTCAGTTAAACTACCCTGATTTAGTTAGCCATTTTCCTACAACTCAGAGAAATGAGGGTAAGCACTGTATTAATCTTCTTTTTATCTGATTACATGTATTTGATAGCCTTCCCTAAAGCTCAGAGCAGTTCTAGATTTTTTTCCAGAGTGGATACACAGAGAAGTTTTGCTTATTACTTTGTAAATCTAGGATTTCCTTTGTGAAAATTAGACTGACCCTCTTCCTGGGAGTATAGAGATAGATTATTTATCCATTCAAAACAGTGGCTACACTCACAGAAAAGAGAGATCATTTGTAAAACTAAGTCAATCTAGTAATGGTGGAGGAAGCTGACTTGCTCCTTCCCTTTCATCTTTCCTGCGTTTTTGTGTCACTATCCAGAGGCAGAGCAGAATGGAATTAATGAGAAGAAGCTGATGAACCTATGGTTGAAAGGACAAGATTCAGCAAATTTTAGGAATTCAATTTGTAATAAAGCTTTAAAGCTATCTTGCTTTAACTTCACAAAGGTGATCACAGACGTACTCTTCTGACCTAAAATAGCTAGATTTTCTTTCCCTAGGAATTCACCAAAGAAAATAGTGGTAAATTAGAAACATATGCTAACACAACTAACCATATTTATAATCATTATGTGCAAGATTGTTGAATAAACATTAAAACTTCAGTGATATTTTACCAAATTCCCAGAGACTTTAGTGATCAAACCCTCTTCTGAACTCTTTCTAAATGATTTGTTTCATTATTAGTCTAATAAGAGAAAAAAATACAAAACACATAACCCTACAACTATCCTTTAATCTAAAATTTCACTCTCCACTATGATGTCTCTAAAAGAGTGAGATAGACCTGTATGCAGATAGGGAAGGTATAGAACACAAATAATATCAAGTGCAAAAGTAAGTTCCAAGAGCCAGGGTATATACTGCCAAGGCTCGGATAGAACCAGTATACTTGCTTGAACATCTATAGTGTCTAGAAAGATCCTGCACCAGGCATGCCTTACCCATTAGTTTGCAATCAACACTGTAAGATGCCCCCAGGTAAACAATGCCTTCACGTTAGGAATCCTGTGTTATTAGTCACTGTCCGATTTTCATTCTGGTCTTTGTTTTCACACCTTAATAAAGTAAGACATATAAGCTTTTATGTAAGGTAGGCAGGTAGACACACACACACACACACATACACACACTCCTTTACTTTTATGTACCATTTTTACTTTAATTTTCAGGGAATGATATTACTTCATTTTTTTCTTGGCAGCTTAAAACAACACACATTTATGATCTCTCAGTTTCCGTGGGTCAGGAGTCTAGGTACAGCTTAGCTGAACCTCTGCAGTCAAGATGCTTGCTGAGTGGCATACCTTTCTGGAGGTCTTCTTCCAAGCTGGGGTTGTTGCTGGCTGGGTACGCCACTTTTGGCAACTCAAGGCGACCTGTAGTTGCTTGATATGTGGCCATTTTACAGCCTCTCCCACAGGGTGGCAGCTTACTTTGCTAGACCAACAGGGGAAATTCTCTAGGCATTTATACAACTGGAAAAAAAATTCCACTTAAGTAAAATAAATTCTCTTTGTAACTATGAAATTCTGAATTATCAAAAATGTTTCTAAAGAATTAAATGTTTAAGATGTATCATTTTATCATAGGACCTCAGAGCCCTTTTCAATTATGTTTTGCCATAGAAAAGTAAATAGATCCATGTTGCTTTTCTTATATCACTTTCTTTCCCAGCTTCCCCTGTGGGATGAGAAGGTGGTGGAACTCTTCCATTAATGTTGTTTGGAGGCTACCTAGCATTCTACTCTTCTACTCACAGTGTGGGTGCTATCATGGTGTCATGGAGACCCACTAGGTATGATCATCCTTGGTGAAACATAACTAGACTTCAATGGGCATTGGCTTTCACTCTTAATCAGTTAGGTTCTTCAAGAGCACCATCAATCCATTTTTGTGTTTGTGGCAGCAGCATTCACAAATTGCAGGGCAGGAGACAGAAACTGCAAAACTGTAGACCTTAGACTTTGGCTCAAAATTGTATGATCATTTGTATCGCTGAACCTGGACCATTCAAACTTTAAAATGTTAATTACTCTAATGTTTAAAGATGCTTTATTTTTTAAAAAATTGACATCCCCTTTTAAAATCAAGTATGTTCCAAGAAGATATAACTATCTCATTCAATCAAAGAAACAAAGACACAGAAGCAAAAGAATAAATTCCTCACATATCAGACTTAGAGTTTCATCAGTTTGCCATCTGTCCATTAGTATTCTTGGAAGAAACAGAATGAAACAAAACAAAAACCTATTGGTACGTCCTCACTGTCATTATTCTTTTGACTATCCAAACTTCTAGAAAATAATCATTCCTTTCTGCTCTATGTAGTACAAAATAAACAAAATCTTGCATTTCTGAATTTGAATCTTAGATTAAAGAAAGAAATCAAGTTATTTCAAAGTACCTACTGACACAAGATTATGCTATGTTCATTAGTTATTTGGTGTTTCCAAGTTTAAAAAAAAACCTTTCTGAAAAAAATTACAACTTGTGTTTATTGATCTCTACCCTTGAGTGAAATCTAAATGAGTCTGTAAGGATTTATTTCAACATGAAATAATGAAAGAAGGAAAACAGATCAGAGTTCACAGGAATGAGAGCTTAGCTCACTTTTATGTTTATTGTACCATTGATTACCTCTCTGTTTCATCAGATGGAGGGAGTTGCCAGGTGAAATATTTTCTACCACTAATAGAATGCCTACATTTAACACAGCATCTTTATTTCAACATTGCTCTGTTTTGTATGTATTTCAGTGGTTTTCAAATGTTACCAACTAAACCTAGTCTATTTTGTATTCCCTTTATTCAAAACAGATGAATAAAGAGCAACACAGTAACTTATATGTATCTACCCCTTGAGTTACACTTCTGTTCAGTAGTTCAGATATTTTTTTGAAGATGAATCATTGTCCTTGAAGGTTAAAGCCATTTTAGAAAAGAGAGACACAAACAGAGATACTAATCTGGTTGAAGCTTTTTGTTGAAACAAAATGTTTGGCAGATCAGCTCTTGATTGCTATTGGATCAATGTTTGATATTAGTTTAAAATTATGAAACCAAGGAAAATTTTATGATGTTTTCTACAACTTACCAAATTAAATGCCTCTGAATGCAGATGAAGCTTAACAATACAGGTATTCTTCAAAACTTGTCTTGATCTTCATCAGGTATTTCTGGGTTTCATAAGCCCACATGATTCTTTGATTTTTATCATCAACTATTACTATAAGGCAATAATTCAAAATTTTTTGTCTTTGACAAAAGAGCAAAAGCAGCACAACAAACCAATGTGAGACTTTTCAAGGAATGGAACAACTGAATACGTACATGTTGAATAGACAAAAGATAAATCTAGACCCAGATTTTAAACGTTTCACAAAAATGAACTGAAGACAAATTGTAGACCTTATTGTAAAATACAAAACAATAAAATTGTGAAAAGATAACAGGAGAAAACCTAGATTTGGGGTATAGTGGTACAACATCACAGGCATAATTCATGAATGAAACAATTGATAAGATGAAATTCATTAGTGTTCAGAATATTTCTTCTGTGAAAAACTTATCTGGAGAATGAGGCCACATATTTGTGGAAAATGCTTCCAAAAGGCATACCTGATAAAGAATTTGTATCCAAAATACACAAAGAACCCTTAAAATAAACAATAATAAAGCAATGTGATTGAAAAAATAGGCTAAAGACTTGAAAATACATCTTACCAAAGACATAATGTAGAGGAGAAGTAATCATGTGAGAAGATGCTCCATAGGAAGACAAGTTTGTCAACAGTGAGACACTACTACATAAAAAGCTAGAACACAGACAACATCATATTTTGTAAGTCCTCCTTCAGAAAAATAGAATGCTGTACACTACTACAGCCAGAAACATGCTGTAGATTTACAGCCAAGATTTAGCTATTACAAATTGTGCTGCTATAAACATGGGTACACATATATTGCTGTAGCATGACATTTTCGATTTTTCTGGAAAAGTATCCAGAAGGTGAAGAGCTGAATTGAATGGGACTTTCAATCCTAGTATTCTGAGGAATCTCCACACTGATTTCCACAGTGTCCACATCAGTCTACACTCCCACCAACAGTGGAGAAGTGTTCCTTTTTCCCTACAACCCCGCCAACATCGTTATTGGTTGATTTCTTGATGGCAGCCATTCTTTCTGGAGTGAGATGAAATCTCAGTGTTGTTTTAATTTGCATTTCTCAAATGACCAGTGATGTTGAACATTTAATCATGTATTTATTTGCCATTTGTATTTCTTCATCTGACAAGTACGTATTCATCTCAGATGCCCATTTTTGGATTGGGTCTTTGAGTTTGGTGACCTGACGTTTTTCAATTCTCTATATGTTCTAGATGTAAGTCCTTTGTCTGAGGAACAGCTGGCTAAAGTTCTTTCCAATTCTGTGGGATTTCTTTTCACTCTATTAGTGATTTCTTTTGAGGTGCAAAAATTTTTTAACAAGATGAGATCCCAGTTGTTGATTCTTTGAAGTACTTCTCGTGTGGTTTGCGTTTTGTTCATGAACTTTTTGCCTACCTCTATGTCTTCAAGATTTCTACCTATCTTATCTCCCAGTAGATTTAGTGCTTCCATTTTAATATTTAGATCTTTGATCCATTTTGTCTTTAATTTAGTGCATGGTGATAGACATGGGTCTGGTTTCAGTCTTTGGCATATGGAAAGTCAATTTTTCCAACACCATTTATTAAAGCGGCTATCTTTCTTCTAGTGAACATATCTAGCCCCTTTGTCAAATATAAGGTGACTGAATGTCTTTGTAGTTATATTTGCATCTTCTAAGCTGTTCCATTGATCCTCAGGTCCATTTTTGCCAGTATTATGATGATTTTATCACTGTAACTTTATAGTATAATTTCAAGTCAGGGATTGAGATTCCTCCTGTCTTGCTTTTGTTGCCCAGGGTTGCCTTTGCTATTTTAGGTCTCTTCTGTTTCCAAACGAATTTTAGGAATGTTTTCTCTAGATCTATAAGGTATGTTACTGGAATTTTGATTGGAATTGCATCAAATCTGTATAACAGTTTTGGGAGTGTGGCCATTTTCACAATGTTGGTTGTTCCTAAACAAGAGTAAGGGATATCTTTCCATTTTCAGACTTCCTCTTCAATCTTCTTTTTTAGAGTACTATAGTTTTCAGTTATAGGTCTTTGCATCCTTTGTTAGGTTGATCTCTAAGTATTTCATTTTTTTGGATGCTATTGTGAAAGGTGTTATTTCCATAATTTCTCTCTCAGTGAGTTTGTTTTTTTGTGTACAGTAGTGCCATTGATTTTTGGGTGTTGACTTTGTATCCAGCTACACTGCTGAATTTGCTTGTTAACTCTTTTGATGGAGTTTTTAGGGTCTTCTATGTAGAATATCATGTCATCTTCAAATAGTGATAATTCAACTTCTTCCTTTCCTATCTTTATTCCTTTTATTTCTCTCTCTTGTCTAATTGCTCTGGCTAATGTTTCCAGAACTATACTGAATAGGAGTGGTGATAGTGGACATCCTTGTCTTGTTCCTGATTTTGAAGTGAAAGCTTTCAGTTTTTGTCCATTTAGTATAATGTTGGCTGTTGGTTTGTCATAGATGGCTTTTATCAGATTGAGGTAGATACCATCTATTCCAAGTTTTTGTAGGGTTTTTATCATGAACAAGTTTTGGACTTTATCAAAAGCTTTTTCTGCATCTATTGAGATGATCATGTGATTTTTGTTTTTGGCTCTGTTGATGTGGTGTATTGCATTTATTGATTTGTGCATGTTAAACCAACCTTGCATTCCTGAAATAAATCCCACTTGGTCATGATGTATAATTTTCTTGATGATTTGCTGCATTCTATTTGCCAGTATGTTATTGAGAATCTTTGTATTGATGTTCACTAGGGAGACTGGCCTATAGTTTTCCTTCTCTTAATGGATTTTATTCACTATTTCATATTGTATTTTCTCTGTAATTTTTTATTATCTCCTTTTATCTTTATCAATTCTCCTCTACTAAATATATTTGTCTCCACTTTTCATGTGAAGTACCTGTAAGAAAAGGCTTTTGGTAGCATAAAATAGTACAAGTTTATTGGGACCCTTTTGGAGAGAAATTGTAGCACGTTACTAAGTATCTGGTAAGAGTTTCTAAGTTAAGCAGTCTATCATACATAGAGCAATACTTCCTGATATCAATACATTAAATGAATAAAAAATCATGCATCACCTACATACCAGCAAAGGATTATGATGCAGTGAATTGGTTTGAAAATATCTTAATATTTGATGACATATCAACTTTCTAGTTAAAAAATACTCTGTTCTTGATTCTAGACAGCCAAATAAGTGAAAAGTCTCCAAACATTCACAAAGAAGTTAGTCTTTACCTCTGACTTGCTGAGCTGCTAAATGAGCATCTTGTAGTCAAAATTTTGATTGTGCTAATCATTAAAACCTAGTTTTTATTTTGAAATGATATGGTTTGGATTCTGTTTATAAGCACTTATAAGTAGTACTTATTTTATGTTAAGTAGTTATTTAAGTGTAAGTTTTGCATATTTAATACATAAAATACAGAGCAACCATTATATTAAAGTCCATTAAAAGAATAAATCGTTTGCTATTATATGTATAATTCATATGTTATTTGGCCCATTATATATCTGGAACAAACTTATGCTAAAAAGTAACTGTTTTTCTCCTGAAATTTATGCTTAACTAAGTGTCCTTTATTATTCTGGCAACTTTTCATAAGTTATGAATCTTGAAAAACTTGGAGAAGTGGTGGGTAGATAGATGTTTGGAGATTAGTGCTCTTTGTTTTGTTTAGATGAAGAATTTGATTGCAGTTTGTGTTAAGAATATTTTTGATGAAAAATGAGCTAAATTATGTGGAAGCAAAACAAGCAAGTCAGAATTGCTACCGGAAGAATTTTGATTAGGTTTAAGGAAAGCTATTTTGATTAAACAGTAATTTTGGATGTATTTTTTGGAGTGGAACTTTTTCTCCACATTTTCACAATCCCAGATCCTCTCATATATTACCAAATATAGATTATAAGACAGCTATACAGGCCAAGTATTTTTTTAAAATTTTATTTTAAAGATAGTAAAATCCAATAAAAGAAAACAGAACCAAATCAATCAAAACAAAGCAGTAGAATTGGTACAGAACTTCAAAGCAGGATACTAGGAAAACAATAGCTTCTATAGTGTATCTTTTTATCTTCACAATAGTTGTCCAGGTATAGCAAAATCAAGCCAAAAACAAAACAGTAAAACTAATTAAAACAGAATATTGAATAAAGCAAAAACAGTGAAGGCCAAGTATTTTGAACATTGGAGAAAAGTAGACTGAACCTGTATGAGAATTTTGACTGTTAATAGAGATAAATTACGAGCTAAGGCACAAAGAAATGAAGAGTGAAAAGAAATAAAAACACTATTTAGTACAAGTTCTTGTAGAAAATAGATCCTGAGAATGTCTTCTAAAGAGATAGTGCTGTGAATTTAGCTTTTACCACAGGGTTTTGGATATAAAAGTAGAATGGAATGTCTTTATCTCAGTCATCTTGTATCACCCACAGTACCTTTAAAAGCAGGTGCTCAGTGAGTATTTTCCAATTGAGGGATTAAAATCCCAACTCATCTGGAAGGAAGCATTTGTCTCTGCACACACTGTCCACTGTGTGCCAGAATAGTAGATCTTATAGCAAATAAATAGTTCGCTGCTGTACTCATGACACTGACAAGCTGTCAAATCATCTTTGAGCATTTTTTGTTGGTGTGTCCCAAGTTATTTTCTTCCCGCTGATGTCATCTAAACAGTCTTGTTTTTCTGGTTCTTCTTTGAACACTTTGATATTCTGCTGCCTTCCTCTAGTTGCTTCCAGCATCTATTATGTTCCATTGCTTTTCCAATTCATGGCTTCACTTCCTGCCTATGTCCTGGAGTAGTGTTTATTATGTTAAAGGGATTTCCTTGTAGACAGTTTTGCCCAGATTATGTGACACAGTATGGGCAATGAAGAGAATCTAAAGCCAGACACATCTGTTTTTGCTGGATTTTCAACTAAATATATTATTTATCATACCTCATGCACTTTATCAGTAACTAAGCTGGCCCAATCAATCTTTGTTTATGAGAGATTATTTTGACAAATTTTAAAATGTCATTTTCTCGATTTTGTTTTCCATTACTTCTCTCCTTAAAGCACAGCCTTTCCAACCCTCAATCATTTTATGAAACATTGTTTAACTTTATGAATAGGTAGTACAAATATGTTTTAGTATTTGAAAGATACAGATGATTTGAGGAGAAAGTACCCTGTTCACCATACCTGCCACTGGGCCACTCACCTTGCAAATAAACACTAGCAGTACAAACATCCTCTACAGGTGAACTAGTCTGACATAGCATAAGATTTTTTTTAATGTAAGAGGAAGTCTACTTCAAGTATTGTTCTTCTTTTCATCCTAACACTTTCACAATACCAGATAATTTGAGATATTACTGATTGTAAACTCAAAGATCACTATAGAGATAATATATTTTGAATAACGAAGAAAAGTGAATTGAATGTAATTGATTTTAAAAATCATTAATTTTTAAATAATAGAATCAGTATACATACAATTTAAAAATGACTACGTATGTTATTATATAACTGCAAAATATTTACTAGTTATTTATTGATAGGCATTTGGAATTCTTCTCCTGACTTTTACTCTTTATACACAATTTGGCAATAAACATCCTTAAGTAAATATATTTTACATATATATGCAAATATATGTAGGCAAAATTTTCAGGAATTAAAGTGTTAGGTCAAAGTTAAAATGTTGGCAAGACTGTTCTCATTATTACTATAAAAGAATATGTATGACTGTATTACTGGAAGAGAACACTTACTACTGTAAGAGACTATTACTACAAGTTTTGTTGTTGTCAATCACAAATTCCTAGAACAGATCACACTCTGTACTCTCCTTTTCCATCAGGAGCACTTTATTTTGACTGTTATTTATATTGCAAAAACTATGTCTGGGGGTATAGCTCAGGGTTAGAGCATTTGACTGAAAAACCAGGGAAATTAAATCAATTTTGAGTGTTTTGAGAAAGTTTACAACTCGAAAAACCTAAGGTAGAGTGTATATGAAAGTATCAAGACTGACAGGTAATTAGATTCCTTTTAAATGCTAATTTACTGAAATTTAAGAGCTGAGATTTAATTTAATGAAATTTAAGAGCTGGAATTTCCTTAAATGGAGAATTCTATGTAAACTATTTGCATTCACATGGACTGCTGAAAAGACCGCTTGGAGGACATTTTACACCCTAAAATGTAAAGAACACCAGAAGGCTAGAGACTGCATTTGTGCAGGACAATTTAAGCACTGACTCAGATAACCTCACCACATAAATTCTGTAAATTATCTTAAATCCACTCTTCATTTCCTAAGCCCATTGCAAGGTGAAATCCCTAAGTTTTGTTTCTCTTTTTGCCTAAGATGAGTGAAAAGTTTGTTTGTTACCTCTGAGGTAGGATAGAAGACATAAAGATAGGTTAAAAAAGGAGACAAGAAAAACCAAAACTCTAAAAATAAAAACTGACCTGCAGTATACAAAATCAGTTTAAATTTTTTTTCCTGCTCAAGACACCCTAAGATTGAGCTATTCCTTTTATTGTGCCATTCTTTCTTCTTGCAAATGGACCTCATCTATTCTTTCTCACTTGCAAAAATGGGTTTTTCCCCATCACCAGTGTTGTCTCTTACCTGGTTTCATCTGCTTTCTTTCCGTAAACTTTCCATTGGTTCCACAGGTTTCCACCCAAATCCTCATGAATATACCCAGCTCAAGGCCATTCTGGGTCCCTCTCTCTTAAGGATCAGGACTCTCTGAAAGTGTACTTTTAAATTCTGCCTAATTCTTTTATGCCTCTCAGTGACTAGTCCTGAAAAATCATTTTACATGAAGGGAGTCAGCAAATCTGCAAGTTATTTGACTGCTGGGGTGGATTTCAGTTCCTTATCTTTCTTGGACCTTGTCCATTGATTTCAGAGACCTCCTTAGATGCTGTGGAGAATCTTTTCTTCTTATTTTCAAGGAGGGTAGGCCAGACACTCAAAGTACAGTTCATAGTCTA
Organism: Dasyprocta punctata; assembly: GCA_004363535.1. NCBI lineage: Eukaryota > Metazoa > Chordata > Mammalia > Rodentia > Dasyproctidae > Dasyprocta > Dasyprocta punctata. The sequence continues at coordinate 131,270 of RJWM01001608.1, read as the reverse complement.
CCACTACTCAGATAAATCATTTACGATAACTGTTGGCAATGAAGTAGGACTGGAAACATTTCAGCTGAAGGATTATCTGTAACTGACACTGGATTAATCTACACAAAATATCATTTTTCTCTTTCCATGCTCGGGGAGTGAGTAAAGGCTTTTTAATGACATGGGTAAACATATTCCCTAGACTTTGATTTATAGCATCCAGTTGAGCAGGTGCTCATGCTCCTTTTGGCCAGCACCAAACTGTGTATATTACATTATTTTAAGCAATGTCAGATCTCAGGTATGACTGGCCTCATACCAAAGTTCTGTTATTTGCCTACTTGATGGTTACATATTACCCCAAGATAGAAATATATTGGAATTTACAGGAAGACTTCCTTTTCATGGGAAGTCTAAATGACCTAAATTTGGTGGCTTTTATAAGTTCAAAGCTTGAGAAGTGCCTCATTTATTTTCTTTTACCATGCTCAGTCACGTGGTGGAGGAAGAAACACCAAAGTTAGACTGTCTTCAGATGGCATTATTGTGAAAAATGGCACTAGAAATCCCTGAGAAGATGCACGTTTAGCTTTTTAAATAACACTAATAGCATTATTTAACTCTTTCCATAAGAAATTGCAATTCGTAAAAGCTCTTGCACTTAGAATCGATCTGTTTTTATATGTATGAAAATAGAGGGAGAAATACACTTCACTGACTTTATCTAGTATCTTATTGTTTGCCCTCAGACATTGTGTTGCCTTCCTCTGTGTAGTCATAGAACTGACTGTAGAGCAAATTCTTTGCTCACTTGAGTAACTCCAGGCAGTTTATTTCAAGTTTGCTTTCAGTCAAATACAGTTACTAATTCCCTAGAATGATTTAGAATGTTATATGAGAGAGCATGTTGCTGATGATCCTAGACTCATACTACCATCCAACACAAATATAATGCTAGCACAGATGTGGGCCACATATGTAATTTTAAAATTTTCTGTAACCTCATTTTAAAGGCATGAAAATAGTATACTAGAGGAAATAATTCTAATTAAGTTTTCTTTAATCCATTGTAACTAAAATATTATCAATTTAACATTTAATTTAAAAAGCATTCATAGGTAATTTGCATTTTCATTCTATGCATTTGAAATCTGGTGTACATTTTACAGTACACTTCAATTTAGATTAATTACCATGTGTAAATATGGCTAAAATATAAACAGTACTATACAGTCTCAAAAAAATGACATTCAAAAAATATTAGCTGTTACATGTCTTATTCCTCTTCTTTTTTCCTTGATATATTTTGACTCTAGTCAGCATTTATAAGTTATTCTTAAATTGTATTTATTTTGTAATTTCTCCTATTTGAAAGAAGAGTCATTGAAAAGTTCCTTTGTTTTCTATGGGCATTTGTTCAATATTGGAAAGCCACCATATTTCTGTGTGGCCTATTTTCCAGTTTTGTATTTCTCATCATGCTGGGTAAAGTATCTTTCCCATAATAGGCTGTCAACATATATCTGGTGCCTAAATTGTTTAATTTATGAGTTTTGTCAATAAAAGTTATGATTTATACAGACTTTTTGGTTCATAAGCCCAGAATAGTGACAGCGTTTTGAGTTTTTGAGAATTTAGTGTGTCATAGTTGTTTCTTTGTAATTATGCAATCATAGAGTGATTGTTCCACTGGTAGATCTTTCCAAAACCTGCCTCGCCATTGGGCATAAGTTTATTGTCATTGTGTTGGAAATAAACAACCAAAAGTGAATATTTTTGTTTATTATATGTAATAATTAAAAACCTAAATAACCTCATGTAAAATAAAACTATGAAAACTTCACAAATAATTGTTGTTACCAGTGGTGTAATTGATGGTCTGTAGCACTTTTTATTATTTGTTCTGTAGAATATTAACATGTGAACAGCTCTCTGGGAAAAAATAAAATAGATCTGCAGTGAAATGGGTATAGAAAATACCCCAAGGCTGGACATTCATAATGCACATTAGATATTCAAAATTCTCAAAAGTTTAGTAGTAAGAAGTCAATTTGATTTTGTTACTTGATTGTGAATTTTTCAGTATGACATATTTAATTTCTTCTAATGAGCACACCAACAATTTGTAAATTCTTTCTCAAAATAACCAGTTTCACAGGAGCAAGAGTCCAGTGTTTTAAGGTCAGCTTTCCATTACTCCAGCTGACTCTTACTGTACTCTTCTATCCTCTGTAACTCAGAGAGAGGTGGTATAGCTACACTATTATGAGACAAAATTAGAGCACCAATAGATGTAAAAGCAAGTTGACAGAGACAAAATAGCTAATCCACCAGGAAAATAGAGCAATCCAAATTGTGTATATACTTAATAAACTACCTTGAAAATATATAAAACAAAAATGACATTGCTAAATGGAAACATAGGCAAACCCACAAATACAGCTAAAAATTTTAAAACACTTTTGGATTAACTGGAAGAGAAATCAGTGAATACACAAAGATTTGAACAACATAATGATAAACTTGCTTCAACTGAGTTATGTGGAACATTGTCCTCAACTGTAGAATACAAACTATATTCAAGAGTGCTTGGAGCATTTATCAAAATTACATACATGCCGGGTTAGAGAAAAAGTCTCAACAAGTTTTAAAAGATTGAATTCAGAGAGAGTAATTTCTAAGATATAGTAAGACTAGAAATAAATAACAAAATGATAAATAGACTATCTTTTAAGTCTTTGGAAATTAAATAATCAACTTCTAAATAACTCATTCATCAAAGAACAAATATTTTAGACAAAATTAGAAAGTATTTTGAGCTGAATGGTGCTGAAGATGTGACATCAAAATTTGTGAAGTAATGCTAAAGTATTACTCAAAAAGAAATATGTAGTGTGCAAACTATAAACAAACATGTCTTAAGTGTATACACTGAAAAGAAGTGAGAAAAGCCAACTAATATAATCACTTACATGATTGAAAGAGAAAATAAAATTAAGCTCCAAAAATGTAAGAGAAAGAAAAGAAGCATAAAAAGTAAACTAATGAAAAACAAGCAAATATACAATAAAGAAAATTAACAAAAGCAAAGTTGATTTTTGAAGAGATAAAAAGATAAAACTTAAAACACTGGCATGTTTAAAAATTAAAAAGGAGAATTACAGAACCATTACAGGAAATATCCTACAGATACTAAAGTATTAAAAAGATGATAGGAATGACTTTAACAATAAGTTTGAAGATTTAGATGCGCACACATTCTACTTAATAAATTGCAAAATGAAGCAAAAATAAAAAGATCGTTGAAATAAATTTATGTTTATTAAACATGTTAAATACATATTTTAAGATCTTTTCATGAGAAGAGAGCTTCAAGATTTCATGGTTTACTCAGTGAATATTCTTTAATAATTCTGAGACAAAATATTTGTGTTACATAATGTATTTTTAAAAAATTTTATTAGTGTATGTGTGCAGTACATCATGATTGCATTAATGGTAGGGAATTGGTACACATATATAACACATTTCAATTCCCTTATTTTTACCCTCCCTCTACCCTCTTACTTTTCCAGCATCAGACTCATTTCTTTATCTTAGAAGACCTTATGAAGTTAATTACCATATATGCAGATTTAAAAAAACCAGTCTAATAAGCCAAAGAACATATAAAACATGTAACGCAATTGTACTAAGTCAGGGTTCACTTTTAGTTACACTGATCATGCTGAATTACAGTAACTTTTTATTCTTTCTCTCTTTTTTTTTTTTTTTTTTTTGTGGCACTGGGGATCGAACTCACAGCCTCACACCTGCCAGACAGGCGCTTCTTTCTCTTTTTTCTATTATCTGTTTTTTATTTTATACTTTATGTATATTGAGTTTTTTCATATGAGACAAGTCATGAGATGCATATGTATCATATATATATATATACATATCCTGAAGTAAATGATAATCTTAAGTTATACATGTATATAACATATATAATATATATCATATACGTATTCAGAGTAAGAAAGTTTTCTTGTATTCAAAGTTTGGTATGCATTTTGTTTTGTTTTGTTTTGCTTTGTTTTTGTTTGATTTGATTTGCAAAAATTTTGTTAGGATTTTTGCATATGTGTTTCTGTCATACAATAACTTGTGGTTATTTTCCTTCTATTCTCAGAAACAAAAACCTAGAATATCTTTATGTCCCCGTACTAGACAAAAAAAAATTGTAGTACATTAAAATTAAGAATTGTTTGTCAAAATCTACCATAAAGAGAGCAAAAACAGATATTTGTAATTTAAAATACCAACAAAAAGTTCCTGTCAATAAGAAAAGCATGGTATGTTAAATAAAAGGTATGCAGCAATATTAATTATCTGGGAGTGCATATGACAAATCACATTGACATGTCTATATAAATATCAGAAACTAAAATTAGAGAAAGGAGGAGGAGATTGAGAGAAAAGACAGAGAGAGCAGGAGAGGGAGTGGGGATATTCTGTTAAAATTTGACAAAGACGTGGAACAACAAAAGCTCCTATTTACTGTTGCTTGGAAGTTAAAGTGTAAACACTTTTTACCATTGTACCTATCTGGCTATATAAAATTAAAGCATACTCCACAAAAAAGGTGTACATTTGTTCACTAATAGATATGGCTCTAAATATTCACTGTTGTCCTATTGGTAATGGACAAACTCTGGAAATTGCCTACACAAAGAAAATATGTCATGGTATATATGCTTCATAGAACACACTTTAGTGAAAATTAATGACCTACCAATCAATGAAATAATCTCAAAGCCATAATATTGAGCGAATGAATATTCATGTTGTCCATATAAATTTAAAATACAGGGAAAAATACTGTAGATATTGGAAGTGAGAATAGTGAGTATCTCTGGGGAAGTCTGTACTGGTGCTTAGAAGGAGGCATGAAAGAGCACCCATGGAATGGTAGGAATACTCTTTTCAGCGTCTCGGTGATTGCAAATTACACAGGTCTGCTTATTTTGTGAGATCTATTTCGGGTTGTTCATTTAAGATGTGCACTTTCCTTTATGCTTTTCCTAAGTGAATATTTATTTAACAAAAGCAAAAATGGGAAGCATGATGGGTAGGTAAAGTGTGGTTAAGGCTTTTATACTTTCCTGAATTACTTTTTATTATAATGTGAAGACTGCACTATGGAAGAACTGATTGGTGTAGTGCAGTGATGGCGAACCTATGCCACTCATGTTATTTGTTTTGCTTTTAAGACAAAAAATGTAATGCTAATAAGTTTTTTGTTTGTTTTGTAAACAAAAATGTCAGTATTCAGTTTTAATTGCACTGTTGGCACTTTGCGATAAATAAGTGGATTTTGGGTTGCATTTTGGGCACTGAGTCTCTAAAAGCTTCATTGTCATTGTGAAATGAGTGTAAGTTTAGACCACAGCTTCTTAGCCAGGTAGCTGTTGACATTATGGATCAGACAATTCTTCACCGTTAGAGGCTGTTGGCTGCATTTTGATATGTGTAGCATTATCCTTGGTTTCTACCCTTCAAATGTATCAGTCCCCTTGGTTGTGAGAACCAAAAATATCTTCAGACGTCGATAAATATTTGGAGGAGACAAAACCGCCAGCAGTTGAGGATCATTTGTTTCTAGGACACAGAATTCTAATTCTACAGGAAGTAGGGAGATAAATCTTCCTCATATAGGAAGGGGATCAAGAGATGGAGCAAGTGGGAAGAGAGGAGCGGGATTAAGGGACCAACAAAGGAATTGAGATGTGTTATGTCCATGTGCCAGCTCCACATAAGGGATGTAAACGTTATGTACTAAAAATATGTACTGATAAAAAGAATAATTTCCCAACTGCCCAACTTTGGGCAGACATTTCTTTATCCGAATGAATATTGATAACATGTACTTTCACAATGTTTCATCTCTGCTCTCCTCTTTATAGGCTAATCTTGAAAGTCAAGTCCACTTTTTATGATATTTTTACATTAAAATGAGAACACTATTTTCCAGGACCTTGAGAGATGAAATATTTAGAAAATATGTTTCTAACCTTGCTGCCGGGTTATGACTCGAAGGGGAATTAACTAATACGTGCTTACATCATTCTTATCCACAGACTAACGTAAAAGCATATTTAAGAAATTACCATTTGGCATTCACCCAGCTCACCTTAACTTTGGTTTGCTAACATAAAATAGTGCTCTGACCAGAGACCTTCTTATGCAGCTTTTGCTCTTCTTTTGTGTATTTTGCTTAATATCTAATAATGAACCAATGTATTCACAAGTACATACATAGACACATAGAAGTGTCTAGTGGAATTCTTAACATATGTTTCTATGTGTAGAAATTATATTACTAACTGTAAAGGTTCTGACTATTAATGATTTGATAAGTTTTTGTGTATTTATTTACATATCTTAAATAATTTTTATTTTAAATTCTCAAACTGCCACAAATCTCTTCTTTTGTTTACGTCTTTTTATAAAATTTTATGTTTCTTGATTTTGACTTTTATCTATTGCATCTGTATGCCTATGGTACAAAGTTTACTTACCATGATTTTCTTGAGGATGTAGGATTTGGGGATTAGAAACATATGGCAGTAGAAAGAAATAGCATCAATAAATTTAAATCCTTGGAAAATGCCAAGAATCCCAATACCCTAATAATGAACTCTATATTCTTTGTGAATGTTATCCAGTGTTCTCAGAGAGGCCTTGAAGGCGAGGAAATGACCTGTCTACTTAGAATTTGTGTAATGTTAGGCAAATAGCTAATGTCTCTAAACTTCAATTTATCATCAGTTGATCAGGAAATTATATGTTATAACTTCGGAGGGGATTAGACCATTGCATGGAAAATAGACCTCTACCTGCTATAAATAGACATGGAATAAGTCTAACTTTTTTCCTGTATGTCTCACTGTCCTCTTGGATAATTCTTATAGCCTTAGAAGATGTTTACATAGTCTGAACATTGATATCCTGGCTCTACTTTTCTCCCTTAACAGTCATTCCTGAGGCCTCTTCTTTTCATTAGTTTGTTGTGTGATTTGTTCTGAGTTTGGTTGCTGTAACAAAATACCATACGCTGCTTATTAACAGCAAAATTTTGTTTCTCAGATTTCTGGCAGTTGACTGCCAACATGAATAAGTTGTGGTGGGAACCCTTTTTTTTGGGTTGCACATTGCTCTTTCTCTGCATAATTTCACAGGATGTAAAGAGCGGCCTCTTCTCATAAAGGCAGTAATTCTATTCATGCAACTTCCATCCTCATGGTCTAGTCATCTGCCCAAAACTCCACCTCCAAAAGCCATCACATTAAAACTAAAGATTCAGCGCTTGAATTGGGGAGGGCACACATTCAATAAATTGAAACTTTGTTTTAACTTTTAAAAATAATTTACTTGGAGCTGGGCATGGTGGCACAAGCCTGTAATCCCAGCACTCGGGAGGCTGAGGTAGGAGAAGCGTTGTGAGTTCGAGGCCAGCTTGGGCTACAACGTGAGCGCAAGGCTGACCTGAGCTACATAGTGAGACCCTGCCTCAAAACACTAGGGATGGGAGTTTGGCTCAGTGGCTGAAGTGCCTGTCTGGCAGGTGCGAGATTGTGAGTTCAATCCCTGGTGTTGCCAAAAAAAAAAAAAAAAAAAAAATAATAATAATAATAATTTACTTGGATGAAACAAGACAGTTGTTTTTCTTTCAAACTAAATATGTCAATTTTCATTTCCATTGTGAAATTACTTTTATTGTGAAATTCATATTGCCTCTTTCTTATTATTTCTTAGGTTAACACACTTATTCTAACAAGTCATATGATCCATATTTGAGTGATATTTTTGCTAGGTAAGAGAGTGTTCTCCTTATATCTATTTTTGCTTCTACATGAAAGAACAGTGGGAAAAATTCAAGCCTCAGACCATAAATTTCTGAAATACTGTGTGGCCCCCTAGGACCACCGAGTCACTTTAGATAACTACTGAGTCAAAGGGGAAGAGAGTTATGTCCCTAGACTTGTGGTTCTAAGATGCTATGATTTGGAAGCGTTCTTCAAATGTCAGTGTGCTAAAGTCTTGGTCAACAACCTGTGTTGCTTTTGGGAAGTGGTGGCCCCTTTGAGGAGGGGAACTAGTAGAAGGAAATTAGGTTACTGGTGACATTGTCCTTGAGAGAATATCACAACCTCAGTGTTTCCCTGTTTCTTCCTTTGCTTCCAGGTTGCCTTGAGATGAGCAGATGTTCTCTGCCATATCATAATGTATTGAGCTACCAAAAGAATCAAGCCACCACGCAGCCTGGAACTTTTGACACCATGAACCAAAATAAACCTTTCCTCCTTAGAATGTATCTCAGGTATTTCATCACAGTGAAAGAAAGGTAGCTAACACTCAGATATATTTCACATGAATGATCATTTTCCTCGACAACACAAGTTGGTGGACCTGAAAGTAGACATTAGTTGTGTAGCAAAAAATCAAACCGAAAGTATTCCAGGTGATTGAACAAACAGTGTATGACAAATGAGTCTTAGATAGCTGTATTTTAAAGCTAATTTCCATGGTTTGAAGAAAAGAACAAAAAAGCGAATGCTCTTTGTCTAATTGCAATTTGCTGGCAACTTGATGCTGTGGTGGGTGTCGCAACAATAGCCCCACAGGTCCTTTGCCTCCAAGACCTGCCACACTGAGCTTCTTATGGCCAAAGCTCACCTTTGAACACATTCAGAGGAAGCAGAGCTTTAAGGAGGATGTGTCCTGACTTAAGAAGTCCATGGAAATGAATTTTTTGAAATTCAAAGTGTATCTTACTGAAACACAGTTCATTATTTTCAAATTAACAAGGTGGAAAAAATAATGGTTACCTTTCATTATGTAAGGATAGTTTAAAAAAAAAGAAAAGAGCTAAAAATATGAGCTCTAGGGGTTGAAATTCATTTCTGAGAGGGGTATGACTCAATTGCTTAACTGTCCAAGAAAAAAAAAAGAATTTAAGTTAATTTGCCTAAATCTGACAAGAATGTTCAAATGCTATTTTGGAGTAACCTTTAAATTGAGCACATTTCAGAAACAATCTCATTAAACATACTCAAGGAAATATGAAATGAGACATTTCAGAAACAATCTCATTAAACATACTCAAGGAAATAAGGACTGAGATCTTTTTCTTTAAATATAAAAAAGTCCTTTGCTGACTGAAAAAGTGTACCATTTGTGAAATAATGCAAAACTACCTTGCTGCACAGTCAAATGCATCTTCATTATCTTGATAGACATCTTTGTTTGCACTTCAGATGGGAATCGCCTTAGGGAGGTCCTAAAGAACAAAGGCAGCTACTGTGCTCAAGGGTTGAGAACAAAAAATAGCAGGAGAAAGGTAGTCCTGTGTGCTTTGTAATGGTTTGTTATTATTATTATTATTGCTTTTCTTTACCTTTATTTGCAATCCTTCTTGTTCTCCCTGTCTAAGGTAGGCAATAGGTATCATCACTAACAGAGAGATGTAAGCAAAGAAATCTACTTTTTGGTGGATAGAAGATCAAGATTTGAACAAGATTTGACTTTTCTTACCTTGATGTATACTCCCTTTTCACTCTTATCATGCTTACCCCATATTCTGTATAGGTGCATATTCTCTAAATTATCTCTATCACTTGTAACTTCTTTAAATAAACATTTTCTACCATTGCCTCAGAAGTTTCTAGATGTGGACTGACAATGCAACTTCTTCAGGAAGATGACCAGAGTTAACCATGTTTGAAGGAAATCTAGTTTACTAATCTCAAGAGGACAACAAAAAGGCAGTTAGTGGGGAATTGGAAGGTAGAGCTCTACCTGATTGGTGCATGTCTCCTTCCCCAGCTTCCATCTTTGAAGGAAAGAGGAAGCTGAAGCATTATAGTTGGAATACAGGTGGGTTCTGGGACAGATCTTTGAGTTGATGCTAATCCAGAACAAACATGGTCATGTGTTTTATAGTCAGCATCCCTGTGGTGCTCACTTACATACCTGTTGTATGTGGGAAATTACTTCTCCGAAAGTTGTTTCATTTACAAAAGTTCTGCACTGGAGTTATCATTGCACTTTATCTATTCTGTCACAGAAAAATTTTGAATTAAGGTAATGATCTTCCAAAAAACTGTCTTCCAGACATTAGGGGGGAAAATTGATTGTTGAGTTTCTTTTTTTTTTTTTTAAAGTGACTACTAATAACATATGGACTCCTAAATTCAAGCAAAGTACATGCTGTTTTAGTGATGACTAATTTTTCCAAGAATAACCTGATTTCACACTTTGCTATATTGCACAGGGACATTAACAATAAGAAGGTAGAAAATGTTGGCTATTTGAAAGGTCAGTGCAAAATAACATGAATTGCTGTTTTTAAAAACTCCCTTAACAACAATTATATTATTAGCAAGACATTCTAGAAAGTTGCTTCAAGGAGCTAAAACACATAAGGAAAATTAGTTAAGGATATTTTGATCCAAAAAATCAAGACAGACATCTTTCAAGCTCTTCAGAGGGTATACTATTAAAGTGAAATAAGATTTTAAAACTCTTATATTAGCTGGGGCTATAGCTCAGTGGAATAGCACCTGCCTAGCAAGTGTGAGGTTGTGAGTTCGATTCCCAGTACCAAAATAAAATAAAATAAAATAGAATAAAACTCTTATATTAGATTTAGAGAAGGTATTTTTTTAAGATGTATATCATGACATGTTAATAACAGGTCAAATAACATGACTTTTTTGGGGGGGAGTACTGGGGATTGAACTCACAACCTCATGCCTGCCAGGCAGGTGCTTATGCCACTGAGCTAAATCCCCGGCAATAACATGACTTTCAATATAGATTCTATCAAAATCATGACCTGACAATTCCTGGTTGTAATCAGTGACTCATTTAGAGAATCAATTAAGACAAAAATGAAGTGATCTTCTGAATCTGATTTTGACTGGTCTCTGAATCCTCTGAATCAGTTTTTGACTGGTTTGCATCATTAGCAACGATGATCATGTTAGAGTACCAATATTATTGTGGAACTTTTAAAACTACAGATACCACGTATTACATTTCAGCTACCCACCATACCTAATTCAATCCTGATGCTTCTTCAGTGGACCTAGGGTGGGACAAGTAAGTCTCTTTAAAGAAATCCACAGGTCATACTGGTGGTCAATTTGTTTGATTTTCAGTACTATCAGCTACCAGCAGTGTGATTCTGTTTGTATTTAGTTAACTTCTATGTACTTTTAATTTTCTCATCTGTGTTTATGAGTTAATACAGATTAAGTAATTAGTTGTTACATTAGAATATATAAAAATAATTTAGAAGTGGCTTTAAGCAATCATTTGGTTCATGGTTTACAATATGATAACATTAATTCCTAATATTCATAGTGACATTTGAGCTCAGGTTTACAGAATAGGTGTAGTGCATCACCCTTATAAGTAGGGATGCAACCATTCTCTACCCACAGTGAAGTGGGGGGAAATAGCTTCCCTCACGATTTCCACATTGTTACAAATTTCAGACCCATGATGATTCACAAAACTGTACCAGAATTCAATGGTTAAGCACATAGGTTAAACAGAAAGCAGTGGAAAGTTTTGTTCAGATTCCATTACTTCCTAAATATGTGACCTTACACAGATCATTTAATGACTCCAAGGTGAAATGTAAGCTTCCTGGGGCAAGTACTTCATTTGTCTTGTTCTTTGACACGTCTTCAACTCCTGGGAGACTCCTAGTACAAGTGGGTACTAAAAATACTGACTGAATAACTATATTCCATAGTAGCAGACAGTGCCATAATCATAGCTTGAGCTATTGTGCCTAGGCCTTAGTAATTGCTGAGCAAATACGTTTTGTGTACCAATGTATCCAGATATCATCAAGCCAGCCAAGTCTAGTGGCCTTGGTGCAACTACTGAGACCCAATAGTTAAGGTTTATGATTAGTCCTGATGATAAATAACATTCTCCTAATATTTTGCATTGTTTAAAATTGTTTTCAAACCCTTTTAGAGAATGGGACTGTAATCTTTCTTTCTCCGGTCCTTCCCTTTGGCCCATCACTCATTTTTCCTTTTCACTATTCTGCATTGAAGAGTACCATTGTGGACTATGCCACCTTAGCCACTGTGCCCTTGGATGCCCTTTGGCTGTGGCTGCTGGGAGATGAAAGCAGTAAATCAGAAGGTGCCCTCTGTAATCAGAGTCCCTGATATAAGCTTCCTGTCGGTGCTGGTCACTATGTTAGTCACTAAACATTATTGGTTTCTTCATCATACCCACAACTCTATGTATGCTTCCCTGTCATCAGTTAAACCACTGGAATGTGCCATCAGTTTCCTACTTGGACTGGAAAGCAAGAAAGATTGCCTTTAACTTTAAGACCTGCCTGGGCACTGGACAAAGGAGAGGACAAACATATTACTCCCACCTTGCACGATCTAAGTCTACAAAGCTGTGTGAGTGGTAGAAATTATAGCAACATTGCCTTATGAGTCTCGGGGTGGTGTAGTGAAGGGTGCATGGGTGGAATAAGGTGGGGAATGAGAGTTAATGGATGTTGCAGCTCTCCACCCACAAGAAGGAGGAGAAGTTGTCATTTATCATCTTGTCTGAGATTTTTGTTTTTTGCCACTTGGGAATCAGTCAACCGTGAAGGAAACTGCAAAGATATCTTTGCTGCATGTCTAGATATATGTGAATTGGTTCTTCATTGGGAAAGCAGTTGGGCTATTCATACCCTTATTATGCCTCATGATACTATATATGACTATGTTTATAATATAATATATCAATGGATTGCTTTGGGATTTTTGCAACATTATTTTATGTCCTAATAATGACATTTTTGGAGAGGAAATTGAAGTGAGCTGTCTTTTTCATTTTTAATTCTAAAATACATCATGGCAATAATTGTAATTAGGCTAACTTATGCATAGGAACTGTTATAGTCAGGTGTTTTCAAGAAACACAATTATAGACAGGACACATAGTTTATAGTATTATTTATAATAATTACCCCAAGAGTCAAATACAAAGAAAGTACAGGAAATCTGTCCACACACTAATGATCTAGAGAACCAGCCAAAGCCATGGATCCCACAGCAATGTTCTGCGTGAGCTCAGCTGAAGACCTAGAGCCCATGACAGTGCCCCGACAAGTCCAGCTGGAGGTGTAGAGCCCACCACAATGATTCCTGTGAGTCTGTTTCATGGATCTGTGCTGGGAAGGCCCAAACATCAGAGGTGGAAGCCAGAAAGTCTGTGCTAGCAGGGCGAAGGATCTGTGCCAGTAAGTTGAGGGTTCTGCACTGGAGCTAAGATGTGATGCTCAAAATAAGGACCAGGTCTACCCTGAGAAGTACCACAGCCATCCTCAGTGACAATGAGGCCCCAAGCTCTTCTTACAATAGCAGCTGAGTTCATATAGGGAAGCCCATGTAATAAGCTTCTCCTGCAGATTAAACAGCGCATATCTTTCCCTCCAGAACCAGGAAGTGATGTGCAGAGTAAGGACTATAGCTCCCCCAAAAGTGAACCACAGCCATTCTCAGTGACAGGGTCCCAAACTCCTCTGATGATAACAGCTGAGTTCATATCAGGAAAGCTCCTCCAGGAGAACCAACAGCTTCAAAGAGCCAACAGCTCCAAACAACAACACTCTCACTTTGGAGAACCCATAATATTACTCTTTCTCTCCAGGTCTTCTTTTTATGGTGGCAACTGTCCTCAGGTGGACTATCAACACTCAGCACCACACTGATTCAGTTCAGCTGTTATTACAAGTGACCACCAGTTACCAATCCACTACAGTAATACACTGGAGTGATAGAATCTTAATGTATGTTCTTTCTCCTTGTAAGAACACATAAGATCCTGTTCCATGTTATCAGAACAATATTCAAGAGGCATATTCCATTTCAAACGCAGGATGAGTATTTGTACCTAAAATTTGTAACTCAGGACATTTTGATTCTAAGGAAGAGCAGAGATAAACTGAGTGTTTTTATACTTAATAGAGAAATATTTTTGAGAACAAATTAGGCAAATAAGGTATCAGGTATTTGAGGGAAAGCAATGCAATTTAAAATTAAGGCTAACCAGGTGTAATTATGAGCATACATGACTAACTGCTCCCTTCTAGTTAGAGAATGTGATACCAAAAAGATTCAGAGAGATGAGGAAGCAATGTGCAATGATTATTACTTACTAGCTTTAGCATAAATACACAAGTACCTCCAAGAGATGAAGGAACATCCTACCAAAATTATTTTAACAATGCTGAGAAACTCCACACTTTCATTCTTTAGGCAAGAGGTAAAATTTAAATATTTTTGATCGAGGAAATAACATGACCTATAAGGTATATTATGAAAAATTATATGGAGTGATGTGTAGATCACATTGAGTGCAGAATATTCTGGAGATGAGTTAGGGAATTGTTGCTGTGCTTTAGGAAAGTGCTAAAAAAATGCCTGTGTGAAAATATTAAGTACTATAGATGGAAGGGAGGACCGTGTTAATGAAGAATTAACCAGTTATGGACATAGATGTGTGTGTGGGGGGGTCAATTTAGTCAAGAAAAAGAGGCCAGAAATATTTCTGGGATGTATTACTCTCTTGGTGAGAACAATGGTTTTATGAAAAAAGGGGAAATTACAAAGCGGAAGTGAGATTAGTAATATAGTGAAATCATCTTTACCCAGCTGACAGTGGCATGTGACAATATTTAAACGTTCTCAACATGACAGCTGGAAATTCTGACTTGAAATTTGAAAAAGAATTGGGCAGTATAGTTGCTAACCTGAGAATCATATGCCTAGAGGTGCTATTTTAAGCCATAAGTACTGCTGAAATCACCAGAGAGGTGAATATGGTGCAGGAAATGAATGAGGTAAGGGCGGAAGAAAAAACACTGGAGAGTGCTTATCACTGAAGGACTTGAGCAAAAGCAGAAGCAAAGCTTACATATCTATTCAAGTGCTGAAAGTACTTCTCAGGCATTTCCTAATTGGATCAGCGAGGTAACTGTGAGAGGCCCAATGGTATTAATCCTGAGAATACACATGGTAAGTGACTTACTAGGGTCACCCAGACGGTCATTTCAATGTATTCCAAAAAGTCATGTTTTAGAGCCTTAATTTTTCAGTGCAGCAGTGTTGGGAGTTCCCGTGAAAACTAGGTTATGCAGGACACACAGCGCTCTCATGAATGGATCCATGCCTTTCTCCGGAATGGGCTATCAAGGGACTCTGATTCAGCTTTCTCTCTTCCGTGTGCACCTACTTCCCTTCTGCTTTCTGCCATAGTGGACGCAGCACAATGCTTTCATCAGAAGCTGAGCTAATGCCAGTGGCAGGTTTCTGGTTCCCAATTCTCAGAACCTTGACCATTTACCCCCAAAAGGCTGAGGAGGTATTTTCTATATCATTTGTATCTGTTATAGTGTGCAGTTCTGTAACAGGATGTGGAAGGTGGCTTCAAGTTTGAGTGTCAGGATATTCATATTATTCTAAGAGAGCTTAATGTGACCTCTTAAGAGTTGGGAAGAAATTCTTTATTTCTTTCAGCACCCAACTTACCAAGCAGTACTGTAGTTTCAAAACTGAAACAAAGGGGATTCTTGTATATGCACATCGTGCATCTCAAAAGGATTTTCAGGGCACATAGAAACACTTAAGTCACTGTCTTGGAATGTGTAAAAACACATTTTGAGTTTTGCGAGGCTTGTCATTTTCCCACTATATTTGCCCTTTGTATTCTTCAAATTTAGCTTATTCATACTGGTGTGAAGAAAGAAATTTTTGTTGAACTTCTGCTCTAATTCAGAAATCATCATGAAGAGCAACTTTGGATTCTGTGAAGATTTCAATTTGACGTACATTCCAACACATTTAAAAATTAATAAACCTCTTACTTTTGGTAATCTAAAATATGTAGAAAAATTCTCTCATATGAATGAACCAATTAATTTTGGAGAACAAGCCACAAAGGGATTGGCTGCATGAATTCAGGCATCCAATTGCTCTCTGTCTCTCTCTTTTTTTTCTTTTAAAGATAGAAAAATCCAACAAAACAAAACAGAACACTGATTTGTTTGGATTGACTTTGTCCAAATGCTCTCTAAAGACTGCAAAGCCCTGGGTGAAAGGAAAAGGTTGCTGACCTTCATTAAGAGCTAGGAACAGGGCTAATGGCTTTAAACATAGTATTTGATTTGGTTCTCCCATCATCTTTAAGAATTAAGGGATAGCACCAGAAATTTCCACTTAGAGACCCTGATACTCAGGAAAGAAGTTGTAGTTCAGGGTCTTGAAATTTCATCTTGATAACTTTACGGCAAAGCCGCTCTAGCAGGTTGCTTCTAAACAGAGGTTTAGATTGGTGAAATAAAGGAAAAACCGGTCTTCTTGGTTTATCTCTGTGCTAACCAGGTTTTGATCAGAGAAGCAGAAGAGTTGAGAAACATACAGTAAGGGGTCATTTTTAGAATATGGTGTAGTTAAATGAGGGAGTTCAATTCCATAGTCTGGATGAGGATGTGTTTGGTGCTGAAGCCTGAGGTTCAGATGGGAGCCCGTGGGGAAAGGCAAGGTAACAGGAAGCAGGGAAAACAAAGTCAAGCTGACATCTGCAAGATTGAGCTGGAACCACAAGAATGGAGTAGAACTTGTGTTGATCTCTCTTCATCTCAAAGCCTCCAGGTTTGATGATGGGGTGTGCTGCAGGAAAAGCTGGTGCCCTGCATCACAGAGCCCTACATGTACCTAACTCTGAGGCAGGAGCTATACAAATGCTGAACCCAGCTGCTACAACCCTCACATCAGGATGGTCAGCAAGAAGTAGCATGAGGGTGCTGTGCACAGACTTCTTGAGTATAAAGCAACATAGCTACTCCTGCACCTGGACCTTCCAACTCTCATGCAAAGCACGCCCCATGGCCCAGGCTCTGTGGAACTATACAACAAAAGGACTTCTGGAAATGACAAACTAGGTTCCAACTTATGTAACATTTTTCTGTCCCCTCTTTCTTACATATTTTGTATCATTACAGTTTAGGATGCAAGAGAATTATTGCACATAAAAAAAGCAAATTTTCGGTTATTTGATAGTTCAGCTATTATTAACTAACATAAGACAAGTTTCACAGCACAGGTCTAGTTTGCCCACTGAGATGAATCTGCATGCAGTGATTGAAAAATTTGAACATATATGCTTTATTATTCAGACTTCTGTCCTTTGTAAATGCATCATAGTATGTTTTTTATAATGCAATAGAAAATAATAAAAAAAACTAGAATTGAATAAAATATTTAGGGAAATCAAATACGACAGATTTTACCCAGTTATAATTCTTCAGATTCCTCTGACCCTTGGAAAGAATGAGACTTCTGTTTACACTGTCTGCCATATATTAATTTTTGTCTACCTATTTTTTGTATGTGTGTTCAAGTCCTTGACTTTTTTAAAGATAGATGAACAGAATTAGGTAAATCGTAATTCTTTGTGCCAAATGTATCATTTTCCCAGATGTGGATTTCGTTTATTTTATTCATTTATTTTACTCATTTATCATTTAATAATGCTTTGTGTCAATAGATTCACCACCTAAAACCAAAATGAAAATACTATGAATAACACACTGTTACCTATGTATTTACCAGTCTTATGCTCTGTATTAACATTGTGGGTAACTACTGTTGTGAACTCTGACCTGGGCCTTGTTCTAAAAAGAGCATGTTTAGTATTTACAGGATTCACCAAAATTAAAGTATAATCATCTCTTGGTGTCCATTGATGGTTGCCTCTAGAACCTCCTGTGATCACCAAAATCCACAGATTCTCAAGTCTCTTGTATAAAACGATATATTTCACAGAACCCTTGCACAACCTCTATATATATTTTCATCTACTAATATAATACAAATGCTACATAATTGTTACATATGTATTATTTGGGGAATAATGGCAAGAAAAAAATAAACCTGCACATGTGTAGTATAAGCAAACAAAAAAGAAATATGTATATATGTACTAATATATATGTATGCATATATTTACATATGTTTTTGTATGTATATAATTTCATCATATACTTTCAAAAACTGCACACATATATGTAGCTAAAGATACATTGTATTTTACTTGTTTTCATTTCTTTTCTTTCTTCTTTTTGTGTGTGTGAGGTGTTGGGAATTGGGCCACACTGACCTATATGTCAGCATTTGTTTGTTTTTGATACAAGATCTCCCTAAATCTGGGCTCAAACTTGGGATTCTGTTGCCTCAGACCTCAGAGTGTAGGGATTAGAGGTGTATATCACCATGTCCTATTTGATCATACCTCGTAATTTTTCTCAGAAAAAATTGATCTGAGTACTAATAAGATTAAACATAGACACATATTCATACTGGCTCTTCATAGTTATTAGTTTATTCACATCTTTTTCCCATTTTTTTATTGGCTATTTGGTATTTTTACTGTTAAAGTATCTGAGTTAGATATTCATGATAAGGATTTTTGATAAGTGCCACAAATAACAAATAATTTCTATTTATATGTATATTTTAACTGTAATTTCATTTTTTCAATGAAGAGGTTTTTTTTGTTTAGGTTTGTTTTGCAGTGTGAAAATTTCAAGAATATGAAAACAATTTCGCTTCATTGCTTAAGAGTTTTTCCTTTTTAGAAAACTTCTGTTAGCTATTTTTCTATGTTATGGTTTGTGTATGGATGTCCCCCAAAGCCTCATGTGGTCATGGTGGGGTGGGCCTTTTGAAGGTGGCTGAATCTAGAGTTTGTGATTGGTTCATTGTATGATACTGGAATTGGCACTGTGAGAGCTACACCTGCCATGGGGTGAGTAGCTTGCATACAATATAAGGGAGGAAAAGAGACTTGCTCCTCCCTTTTGCCCCTTTTTGCTTGTACTGTCTTCCACTGCCATGAACTGTTGCCCCTGTGCCACACCACCCTGCTTTGGAGCCAGCTGATTATGGACTAAAACCTCCACAAACTGTGAGCTAAATGAATCTTTCCTTTTGTAATTTTGGGCATTGGGTATTTTGTCCCAGCAATGAAAGAAAAGTAACCAACACAATCTAACAGAGGATTAATATCCAGAATAAAGAACTAAAAATTTAAATCAAAACAACTAATGCAATCACTAAAGGAGCAAATGAGCTAACTAGATACTTCTCAAAAGAGAAAGTACAAATGGCTAATAACTATATAAAAAGTGCTTAACATCTGCAGGTATCAGAGAAATGCAAATCAAACTTACACTGAAGTGTCGTGTCACCCCAATGAAAACTGTCAAGTAAACAAAATATTGCATGCTGGTGAGGATGTGTGTGTATGGTGGTGGTGGTAGTGGGGCTCACACACTGTCAGTGGAAATGTACATTAGTATATCCTCTTTGGAAAACAGTGTGAAAGTTTCTCCAAAAAGTAAAAATAAAGCTAATATATGACCTACCTATTATCACTCCTGAAAAGTAAACAGCTATATAGTATAGGGATACCTGCAGACTCTGTTTATTGTGGCACAATTCACAATTGCCCAAGTGTGGAATCAGCCTGGATGCCCACCAATGGATGATTGGATAAAGAAAATACAGTATATATACACAATAGAATATTATTCAAATATAAAGAAAAATGAAATTATATAATTTGCAGGAAAATGGATAGAACTAGAGATCATCACGATAAGTGGAATAAGCCAGTCTTAGGCAAGTATTCCAAGTTTTCCTGAAATTTAGAGAAAAAGACAACATAAAAGTAGAAGACAGACTATTAGTGAAGGGGAAGTAGACTATGGGAAAAAGGAAGAGTGAGAGAAGACGAAAGGATATATGCTGCTGAAGTGAAAACAAGAGAAGATGATAAGGATGGTAGACAGTGTCAACATCCATTATAACCACGTGTGGAGGGAAAGGCACCCTTCCAGGTCATGGCTGAGGTGATCTGCCACTTCTGACCAAAGCCCTCCTCTGAAGAGCAAGCCAGCTGTAATGTCCTAGAATTCAAACATTTTCCAAACTCCTGAGGCTTTGGGGGCCAATTTAGATATAAATCAAAGCACGTATGTTATCAGGTCAAATGGAATCTTGAGTAAAAGAACAGTTTCAAGAAAAATCTGTAAATAGGATTCACACTACAGACAGAAAGGACAAAGTGCTAACCTAAAATATGAAGAAAAATATTTTACTAAATTCAATGGCTATACTTAGTTGAAGAACCTAGTAAACTGAGGAAATTTTGTTGACCTGATAACCTTTTTTTGTGGTGTTGGGGCCTGAATTCAGGGCTTTACACATGTCAGGCAAGGGCTCTATCAAGGAAATATACCTCTAGTGCGTATATTAGTAAATATTTTGCGTAAAATTTTTGCACCTGTATTCACAGGCAACAGGGTTGTACAATCATTTGTTTTCATTTTACCCTTATCTGATTTTGTATCAATTTTATACTGACCTTTTCAAATTAACATGAGATTTTCCCTGTTTTTATTCTACAAAACATTTATTGCATTTGGATTTGACACAATTTATTTTATTTTACATTTCTGTGAAATTCACTTATAAAATTTGGAGTCTGGTGTTTTCCTTATGCGACTGCTGTATATTTTACTTTTTGTCCAGCTTTTAATTATAGGCACATTCAGAGCTTTATTTCTACTTGTGATTCTTTTAGCAAGTTATCATTTTTGTATTTTTGTTTTGGTTAAATTTCATAATTTGCAGGCATAGAACTGTTGATGTTTTTATATATTTTAATCTTGGGCTTGTCTTTTGTCCTAATCTCTTTATTATGCAGTATATTATTTATTTGTGTGTTTCCCCCTCTACCCATATAACTTTAATTCTCCTTTTTTGATCAGTCTCACAGTTTCTGAAACATAACACTATTAAGTCTTTCTAATATACCTTATATGCCATGTTCTTGATTTCCACTTATATCTATATTATATTGTTCTTCCCATTGTCTTTTGGTTTATTCTTTTTTATTTATTTATTTTTTTAACCCTTGTGTCAGAAAACTGACTTCCCAACTTTTTTTTCCTTTTGCAGTATAATGGTTTAAAGCTAAACAGACTTCAGACTTCAAGCACTCCTCTCTTTTTTATACAAGTTTTAACTTATGTGTTTTCATTTCTTGGTTGCCCTTCAGTTCATTTTTTTTTTTGTACCAGGAATCGAACTTAGGACCTTGGACTTGCCAGGCAGGTGCTGTGACACTAAGCTATACCCCTGGCCCAGTTCTGTTGTATGTGTTCTGTTTTTCAAATTTCTTTTGAAATTAATTTTTTGATACATTAAATGGAAACATATTCCTTAAATTCTCAATATATGGAGATATTTTTTACTCATCCTTCAATAACACCTTGTAATTGCATTTCATAAGAGAAGCTATCATCAGCAATACATTTATTAACATAACATTTATTTAACAAAGTCAAAAATTGAACAATACCTGACACTCCATTTTTACAAATTTTAAAACTTTTGGCACATGTTGCTTACAATTTACCATTTTACAGTGTGTCAATTTCTGTTGTTCAAATACTTTAGGTCTTTTCTTTCTTTACTGTATATAGTAAATATTACTAATTTTTCACTAAATATTAGTTTATGTATTCACCTGTTTTCCTTTCAATATATACCATTCTTTATAGGTCATTTTCTTTTTTTTCTTAAGGTACTCCCTTTAAAGTTCCCTTGTAGCATGTTTCTTGGTGGCAAATTGCCTTAACTTTTGGTTATCTTTAAACTTCAGAATTTTGTCTCGTACTTGAATGATAGTGTGCTGAGCACTGAATTCTAGAGTGAAGAATAATTTTTACTTTCCTCATAAAAATTTCACTGTCTTCTGCCTTCTATTGTTGATCTTTGTTGTGAATTATACTTCTATCCTGTCCTTCTGCATTCTGTAATCTTCATTTTTAATTTCATGCTCTTCTTTTTTAAAGTAGTGGCAAAGTTAAATAACAAATGCTGGAGGAACCCTTCCCCACTGTTGGTGGGACTGAAGACTGTAGAAATCAGTGTAGACATTCCTCAAAAAACTAGGATTAAACCCAGCTATTCCCCTTCTGAGTATCTTCCTGGAAGAATTAAAAACATCATACCACAGCAATATATGCTCACTCATGTTTATAGCAGCACAGTTTGTAGTGGCTAAAAAAACTCAACCCAAATATCCATCAACAAGGAATGGATAAAGAAGATGTGTTTTTTTTTATAAATGCATAGTGGAGTACTACTTGACCATAAAGAAAGATATATTTGAGGCATTTCTAGGTAAATGAATGCAACTTGAGACCATACTATTAAGTGAAATAAATTGGACTCATGAGAGCAAATATCACATCATCTTCCTGGTGTGAGAAACTGAAAGAGTAAATAAGGACCAAAATATACAATAGATACTATGAAATGGGAAGAAATTGTTCAAAAGAAAAGAAGAACTAGGGTAGGGGAAGGGGGAAAGGAAGGAAGTGAAAAGAGAAAACAAATGATTTAAATAGTCCATAAAAATGGAAACAAAGCTTTGTAAACAGGAAAGGGAAGATGGGTTGAAGGGAGGAAAGGGAATTGGGAAAAATAGAGAAATCGAAGTATATCACATACAGGTACAAATGCCCTATGACAAAGATGGTTATTAGGTATATCTGAAATGTACCAATAAGCCTAATTACATTTAAAAAATGATTGCTATATCACATATGAATACTATGTATGTATAGTATAGTATTGTATGAAACCCACAAATTCGATCTCAACATTGCTATACCACTCCGCATTCCAAAAGAGACAAATAAGGGTTCCCTATGCTTCACATCTGCACCAGCACTTGATACCAGTTTTCTGGATTTTGAAGGTTCTAATGGCGTACTGTGTCAAGTTCTTTGTGTTTTAACTTACATTTCTTTGATGATAAATAAATAAGGCCTCTTTTCATAGGCTCATGTATTATGTATATGTATTTTGGTAAGGTGTTTACTGAAGTATTTGTCCCATTCTTTTATCAGCAAGTCTGTTTCCTCATGTTAGAATTTTAAGAAATTTTTTTGTATTTTGCAAAAGAATCTTCTATCAGGTGTCTTTTGCAAGTGTCTTCTCCCAGTCTACGTGTGTTTCTTCCATTCTCTTGACTCTTAGTGCGTATTTTTAGAAATTTAATAAAGCCCAGATGGTTAATTCATTCTTTCAAAAACAAGAACCAAAAAACTTAGACCCTCTTAAACAAAAGACTCAGTCAAAAAATAGGCAATGGAAAGAAAGAAAAAGTATAATCTGCTTTTAAGTAGCACTTCTTATACTGACCTAACTGTAACTCAGTGCCTTTGATTAGCATCTCCCCATCTCTCTACTCCACTGTCCTGGCATCTAATAACGACCATTTTACTCTAAGTTCTCTGAGATCAAATTTTTGAATTTCACATATGAGTGACATCGTGTGGTACTTGTTGTCCTGTGCCTAGTTTATCTTACTTGACAAGGATTTCTAGTTCCATACATGTTGTCACAAGTGATATGATTTCATTCTACTTTATTGTTGAAGAATATTTCATTGTGTATATGTACCATACCTTTATACACCCAACAGTTAATGGACACTTAAGTTATTCTCACTTCTTGGCTGTTGTGAATAGTTTTGCAATAAACTTTGGAATCAAGATGTTTTTTCAATGAACAGATTTTATTTCTTTTGTGTATATACACTGTAATGGGATTGCTGGATCATATTACAGTTTCATTTTTAATTATTTTAGCAACTCTATGCTGTTTTCTGTAATAGCTGCAGTAGGTTGCAGTCCCACCAACAGTGTGAAAGTGTTCCCTTTGCACTTCATTCTCACCCACACTTTTTATCTTCAGTCTTTTTGATAGTGACCGTTCTTACTTTTGAGATATTACATCAATGTAGTTTTGATTTCCATTTCACTGATGATTACAGATGTTCCATATTTTTTCATATACCTGTTGACCATTTGACTTTACGACATTTATGTTTTATTTTTTAAGACGTGTGTTTACATTTATTGCCCATCTTTTAATTGTATTAGTTCTTTTATCAGTATTAAATTTTTGGATTTGCTTATATACGTTCAATTTCAATCCTTTGTCACATGCATACATTGCAGCTATTTTCTCCCATTTTGTAGGTTGTTTATGTACTCTATGGGTTGTTTCTAAGCTTTGTGGAGCTTTTGTAATTCCATTTTTCTATTTTTGATTTCATTATTTGTGCTTTTGGAGTCTTGTCCAAAAACGGATTGCCCATTCCAATATCATAAAGTGTTTTCTCTATGTTTTATAGTTTCAGATCTAATATTTAAGTATTTGATTTTTTTTTGTAACTAATGAGAGATAGGTGTATAGTTTCATTCTTCTGCAGGGAATAGCCACATTTCATAGCAGCACTTATTAAAAAGACTATCATTTCTCCACGTGTGTTCATATTACCTAGTTCCTGTGTAGCCTCTCTAATAAGTTCCAATGGTCTTTGCTTCAATTTTCATACCAATACCATGCTGTTTTGCTACCCCATTTTGTGCTCTCCATTTTTTTGTTTTTTTATTTTGACAACCTCCTTATATTTGGAAGAAAGTTACAAATGGCTGCCAAACTGCCTATAATACCTATTTTTAACAAGGTTGCAGCATTTATATGAGACAATTGTTCTGAATGACAAAGGTAATATTTAATTTCCAAATATTGGAATATTTATTGTTTGTTACAGCTTAGAATTTTCATCAATGTAGAATTATTTGTATGCTAAAATATTCATTTTATTGTATTTCCTTCACTTCAAATGCTGTGGTAATTAGTTTACTGAAGACTTCTATTACTTTTCATTTCTTTTATGATGCACAAGGCTTCATCTAAGCTCATTGGAGGCTATTTCAAAGATTAAGATTAAAGTATTATATAAACAATAAAATTTATACTTATATATATAATATGTGGATATATATACACATTTCCTTTTTTTTTACACAGTTCCTTTTAAGCTATCAGAATGCATATATATTTTTCTATTCTTTTTTCATTAACACTGATTTTTGAAATTTCTTTGTCTTATTAAAATGTGATTTTAATGGTGATAATAAATTCCAGAATATGGCTACCCAAAATTTATTTAATCATTTTCCCATTGGTAGACATTTATCTTTCTAGTTGTAAGGAGTATTTAATGTTTTGTTGACCAGGAGACATAAAAATCTTTTAAACACTGTCAATACATTGTCAAATAACTTTTCAGGAAAGTTTGCCATGTATCATAACATGTCGTCACCATAGTCACTAACGTAAAATAGTGACAAGACAAGACATTAGAATGAGACATCTTGTTGCTGCTAAACCAGTTTTGATAATATACCATAAATGGAGAAGCTCACCCCCAAATAGAAAGAATAGCTTTCTCTATGTCTCTTTCAAAAAAAAGTATTGATTTAGAAGAAAAATAATTTTACTTCAACTGTAACAAAAGTTACATATGAATGCCTGGTATCACGAATCTTCATGCTTTTCTTGTTGATATTACTATTTTTTAAGCATAATAGAAACTTCTCAAAATGTTCAGAGCTCTTTTCTCCCTTCATTGACTCATTGTAATAAAGTACCACAATGCTAGAGCTTCACTGAAAGTCTGCCACTGTGTTCAGATTCAAGCTCTTGCTCCTGAAAACTTATTTTGCTAGATCTGCAAATCCAGTTAATTACTGACAAATTACTATGTTGGCAATAACTAACAAGAAATACATGTGACACAGGGAACAGATATTGTCCATGTGATGTTTTCAATAGAATCTTATAATCTGCTTCTGTATGTTTTTGATAAGTTTTGCTTAAGATGAAAGCATGTGCTTAGTCATATTGACATAAGATTTTTGAAATGCAGCTGCAGTGGTAGTATTGTTCATAATTTCAATGAAACCTAAAATACATTTCCTTTTGGCTAAGGAAGATAGTGACTGACAGGGTGGTTTGAGATTTCACTCCTCAGTTTCCCAGATTTCTCTGGGTTCTCTCGAGATTGCCAGATAAGACGCACGTGTGTGTGTGTGTGTGTGTGTGTGTGTGTGTGTGTACGCGCGTGCAAGGGAAATGGGAATTCCTTTCAGAAGGGTAAATCAGTCTTAATCTACGTTGCTTTAAGGCAAATGTTCTTAGAAATCTGGTGAAGCAGATTATAAATGCTATCTGGTTGCCAGGGATTGGATTTATATTTCTTTCCACATTAATTTTAAAATACTGATCCTGTTTAAGAAGAAAGGAGAAATACTCAACCTCCCAAACTCCCTTCACTCACTTCCCCACTCTTTTTATGAAGATGGAACAGCCCCCTTATTTTTATTATAGTTGAATTTGTTTTTCAAAGTGAGCTGGGTCTTTAAATCTACAAAAATAACTCTTCAACCATGACAAATCTTAATCTAATCAAAAGTTTGAAAAGTAAATTGAAGCACAAAATCCATGTGGGAAGATTTATGCAATACAACTATGTATTTAGTGCTGTGAATTTAGCAGAAATTCAAACTCCTTACCATAAAAATGTTACTTAGTTCAACACTTCCAACTACAAACTTCATTTTTATCATATATTTATAGTTTAAAATGAACAATTTGCTGATATGTTTAGAGGTTTTATTTTGTGATGTCTTTTTCTTTGACAGAAATTATTAAATACAAATTTGTGTTTGTAATTGAGGTTACTTTGCCATAATGTCTAGACTTACACATCACTAACAGTTTGAGTTTTATAAAAGTAGTGTAAAATTCATTACAGCTTATTTTCTGAAGCATGTGATTTTCAGAAGGACTCAATCTAAATATCCACAGCTCTAGCAATACATACTTTCTTTTTCTGCATGAGTTAGGGACAACTCTCAGGGAATTATGTTGTAGTATATACTATTAAAACAAATTTGGATTTTATTTTACCCTAATGTTCAGTCATTCTTTGAAAGATTAAAGCATAATTTTTATGCCTTAATATAAAAATCTATAGAAGAATATTTTTCTTCTTTCTTTCAGTACTGGGGATTTAACCCGCAGTCTTCACAGTAAGCTATACTTCCAGGTCTTTTTATTTTGAGACAGGTTCTTGCTGCGTTGTTCAGATATCCAGAATGGACTTGATTTGGAATCCTCTTGCCTCAACCCCTCAGAGTGCTGGGGTAACAGACCTCCACCTTCACATCCAGCCTGCTTCTTGTTTGAGTCATGAGTGATGTTGTTAGTGGAACAGCTAACAGTAAAGTTTTTACAGACTATCCCAGGGAAAGACCCTAATACATCACTAACTTTTTCAGAGTTTTTAAAAAACTCTTCTCTCATTCAATTGTGAACAAAATTGTATTTATAAGCTAAAATATATTTCACTTCTGTTTCTGTCATCATAAGGGAGTCAGAAAGAAAAGCAGTAGATTTGTATTTCTGATGGTATGTGTAAGGATTACTTTCAAAAAAGGAAAGAAAAGAAAGGAAAGGAAATTATGACTGCCTTTTATCCTATACATTACTTATACTTACATCGTGAGGCATAGTATCTCACCAAAGATAGCCGAATGCTCTTTTCTAGTGATCTGAGGAGAGATGTGGGAATAAATAATTTCTGAAATAGAAATGGTTTGCTTTTTTCTCAGATTTTCCATTTGTGACTTTTACCCAGGAGCCAGCAGTTCTGTTTGTTGATCTCCCATGGAGGGATAATAAAAACTACTGCAGAATTTATGCAAGACATCAGTGCATCACATATGGTTTGTAAGCCGTCACCATTGACATCCTTCTAACAAAGGAAGCCTTCCGTTCTGTGCATTGACTTATTATGTACGACTGTGAATGCAGATAAAGCCCTTTCCCAGCATTCACTAAACATAAAGTCCTATTTTTGGCAAGGAGATGATATTTATCTGTCAGAAACTGAAACCTTATCTCTATTGTTGAAAAAGGTCTTTTTGTTTGATTTTCTAAATATTAAGTCATCTAGACTTTGTAAAATGTTAAAAATCTTAAAGTTCTTTTGTTAGGTTACTATACAAAAATGTATAGTGCTTTTTTAGTCCAAACATCCACGGAAAAATTCCAACCTAGTTATCCACATTAAAAAAAAAAAATCTAAATGCATACTCAAAGCCTAATGTGTCTTTTTTTTTCTTTCTTTCTTTTTTTGTATTTTTGACACAGGGTCTCACTCTACAGTTCAGGCTGACCTTGAACTCACTTTGTAGCCCAGGCTGGCCTCAAGCTTACAGTAATCCTTTTGCTTCAGCCTCTTGAGTGCTGGGATTACAGGCATGCACCACCTCGCCCAGCAACCTAATGTGTCTTGCAGAAGTAGAAACTTGGTAAGTGATCTTTACCTAAAAGTGAATGAATAAACCAACCAAATAATCCATCAGTGAATCGCTACACCAATCACCTTTTATCTGTATAGTTTCATAAAAAGGAGAAAATGTGGTGGCTTGCTCATTAGATTAGCCTAAATATTAAAATTGAACCTAGAAGCCATAAGGAATATGATTTTATAGATCATTACATATATCTCAACTATTTTGGAAAGTCTCTTAACTCACTGATAGGAAAGCTTTGAGCACTAGAATTACATTTAAGAAACAGAAGTTCTCAGGGCATAAATCATAAGAGAAAGAGATCCACTGCAGGAAGAGAATGCATCACTCATGCATTTACTGGGTGGATGACCAATGGAATGTGCCAGATTATTTACAGTATTTCTCCATTTCAAAGCCAATTTTTCTCCAACCACATATAATTAACTTTGTTAAATTAACTATGCACATAATGGGAATCCAGTGAATTACTTTTCCATTGTACATGTTTCCCATCATCTTATCTTTCATCATAATTTCTGTACCCCTCTAGTCCTTACATTTAGAATTGTGCATTTTGGAATGTACTTTACTTAGATTAATATTCTCTTATGCTAGGTGAACTGCATTACAAATTACTTGTAAGAAAATGTGTATGTATTCATATTGCCCAGTCTTGGGCACTCTGTAAGGTCAGTTTTGCCAAACAATGTTTCTATAAGCCAGATTCATTCTCAAACATATAACGGCATGTACAGGGAAAAGTTCTACTACTAAAGAAGAAGTGTATTTAATTTATGCCACTAAAATCCTCTTGAATTCTTTGGTATTCTAGTATTTTGTGACTCTTCTTCTTTCCCGCCGTTCACGTCTTTCAAAGCCCATACTCCCAATTTCAGAGCTGCATTATTAAAATGAATTTTACTAAGCAATGTCTAAGTGTCAGGAACTGTGTAAAATTGTAGATGAAAGGATGTAGGTAATTATTTTGCATTATTTCCAACGCAAAGGAAACAGAAAAGGGTGGTTTGAAAAATATACTTGTACCTTTCATTTGAGACTGACAGTTCTCATGGAAAATACTCAAAGTCTTGCCAGATTAATCCGTAGTACCTCAGTCCCTGTGGGAAAAATCGTAAGACATATTTGCAACTTTGCTCACTGTGTGACTGACTCAGGAAGAGAGGGTGGAAGTTGTTATGAAACATCCTCATCCACACGGATGGAGAGTTGCCAAGTACTTAACTGAATCCCAGCAAAGGCCAAGGTGAGCAGGAAACAGGTTGCAGCAGTGACGCAGGGGAAGCCCGGTGGAGCTGCTAAACTCCCTCACTTAACACAGAGCTGTAGAAATCAATGCCCAGTGCCACTGAGAAAGAGATTAATGACTTCGATTGGACAACACAAAGAACAAGTGATTGCACTTTCCAGATCAAAGCTGCCTTTCGTTAATGGAATCATCATTTGCTTTAATAAGCCATTGGACCAGGAGAGATTCAAGAGGTTGTGAGCAAAGCAAGACAATAAAATGTTTCCTTCTCCCCACAAAAAAGAACGAAATGTTTTACTGTTTTCTAGTGATACATATAGCTTGCGTCTATGAAGAATGACTTCAGACATGCAAATAAGGCCCATGTCTCCCTCAAATAGTGTACACAAGTGAGGATATTACACAATCAGGCTAAATTTTTAACTCTGCATTTACCAAATCCATTTCTTACAATTATAATTTGAAATGCAAATATTTTAGCGTGTATAGCTTACCAAATCTGTTATCTTTGGTACTGTGGAAGGCTCTAGGATTGAGAAGAAATGATGAGAAAGAGGGAAGAGAGTCATATAAATAAAAATGAATAGAGAAGAAAAGCTGGAGAAAGAAGATTGAAGACAAATTATGACTATCTGAAATTATGAAGAAAATCTTGTCGAGATCTTCTATATAAGAAGGTACCAGAAATGAAGTAGTATCCTAACTTCCTTGGCCATCATGAAGCGTCAAGTAGCTTCATTTATGATTGAGAACACTGAGCTTCAAGACTCCTTGAAGTTAAAAATCTTAAAAAACATCACTAAAGAATGGAAAAGATTTATATGTGAAATAAGCTCTCAAAAAAAGCAAGATACTTTGAAGGAAAATACGTCTCCCGTGGGCATTGTGTCCACCAATGTGCTCAACAAAATAATATTGTCTTTAACATGATTTAATTGAAATTGCACAAACCTTTGTATCAAAATTTGACATTGATCTGTATGGGGGATTTATTTTACTTGACAATCACAAAGTGTGGTATGCTTTTTACTGTTCTCATTTTATTTTGGTGACTTCTATAAGTAAAATGAAGGATAAGAGAAATGCATTGACTGGTGAGTTCACATTTACTTTCACTCAATTGTTCATTCATTTATCTCTTCTTTTCTTGATTCGTGTGGTCAAGGATCTACTGAGGTTCAATTCACTGGGTAAGGAAAGCTGTTGTAAATTCAAATACAAAGTAATCTTGGCCTGGTTTGGGAAATCAGGTTGATTTTTATATTTCCATGTTTGTAATACATTGATAGTTGGAGCATTTTTTAGAACTCAAATTTTACTTTTACTAAAAAGTATTTTTTCAGCAAAACACTTGTATGTAAATAGGTAGAAAAATCTGTTGACGTTTTAATAGCTCCACTTATTTAGATATTTTAATAAATGCTCATCTATATAAATAACTCTGATACTGTAAAACGATTTGTATAAAACCAATAGAATCAATCCATACTTGAGCATTACTCCCTCTTTACATATTCTAGATTTATGTTTCTGTGACTATATTAAACCTATTCTAAATGCACTAATTGCCCAAAGCTACCAAAAAATAACTTGTTTGTACCCCTAGACAGTACGCTAATTTCATTTTCTGCATCTTAGGCTGCATCTCTAGATCCTATTAGAAGCATCTCCTATTTAGAAGGTGGACTTTGAAGCAGAGAGGTCTTGACACTGCATTCCTTAATAAAAATCTGTGGTCACGTTTACATTTTTGTGGCATACTGATGCAATTTATTTTTCCAGTTCCTTTTGTTCTTTCTTGGTAGTATGTGTGACTAATGCAATTCAGATGGAGCTGTAGCCATGGAAACTATAAGAAGGCGGAAATTTGACTCTATTTCCTTTTAGACGTCTATCCCATCACCCATACCTGTCAATTTCTTGGTCACAGGAATATGTTTTATTAAAATAGGAAATGAAAATAATTATAATTGGTTTTGATTTCATGAGCTTCCTGCATTTAAAAAGTGCTATATACTGATGTTTTATAATTTATTAATATCCTATACTGACTTAGGTTACAAAGAGGAATTTCTTCTATTCAAAGATAATGTCAAGTGTGTGATATCAGTGAAAATGTTGAATAGTTATACAAAGTGTATATGATCAGTATGTTCCATTTGCTCCTGGGATATAGAACTGTCTTGGGAGTATTTCATTCAGTAAGCATTGTATGTAAATTAAAGCACTTTCAAACACCTTTCATGTATAGATTAGTACTTTAATGACATTTGATAATAAATTTGCTACCAGTTACTCTTATAGTTCATTAAATAAAAGTTGCACATATCAGATAACAGCTATATTGTTCTTATTCCAGTTTAAATATCATTTCCTTCTTTGTATGCCTCATTTCTAAATAAATGATCTTCTCTGTATAGATAATAAAGTTTATTTTCTCTATAGTCTTTCTTCTGCACTCTAACTCTTTAACTTGCTTTGATTTATGTCTCATAGAATGGCAAATGATTGGAATTGAAAAGGACTTAAGCTATCCAATTCAACACATGAGTTTTACAGCACAGACAATGAGCCCTAGCCTCAAGTACAATAGCCTTCTCACTATTTCCCTTTTGATTACAGGGAAGCTAAACATAACGTGTCCTAGAATGAACTCTTACATTTCTGAAAAACTACTCCTCCCACAGTGCTTCCAATACGAAAAATGTCACAAGCCTTCATTCAAATGCCTAGGCCAAAAATCCTGAGCCCATCCATGAATCTTGTTTTTCCCTGTTAGCCTGGGGTCCAATTCATCGGTTAGTCTCAATTCATGCCTCAACTCAAAACAAAAATAGACATCTTCACAGAGATGCTATCCTTCACTCCCACTCCACAATGCACTCTGTGTCTTCACTATGGCTTATTCGTTCCCATGGAGCTCTTATACTTTGCATTGATTGGCTGAATCACTGTTGCCATTCTATGGTATAAACTTCTTGAGCACAGGGACTTTATATACCTCATTCACCACTGGATCTTTAGCTGCTGATGCACAGAATATTCTCAATAAGTGTAACTGAAAGATTGAATGACTACATTAACTAAGTCAGTGATCAGTGGGTAATGTTATATAATCAGTCAGTAGCAAAGCTGGAAAAAGAATCTGAAAATTCTTTCACTTCTACTTTGTTCCCAACTATAATAAGCTGCTCATCATTGTTTTTAATTTTGCTCTTACCCTTTTAACATTTTGTTCCTAGTATAATCTTTGCATTCAAATATAAAGAGTAATTATCCATTTACATGACTAATTTTATGGAGCTTTCCTGGTTATTTGTCATGTTTTTCTGATTCCTACCTTATCTTCACAGAATCCAATTAGTTCATTCTTTCCTTTCCTTCTAAGACGAGTTGACATCTGCTTTTGTAAAACTCTTAGATCTTTTATGAAACAATTCTTATGTTACAACATCATGTTTTTTAACCTGCCCAGTCCACTGATGTGGTTTTGAATGGAACAATTATGATATTACAAGTCACAATTGCAGACTAACTGAGGCCTGGAGCCCTCTTTCAAATTCTTTCAAGTTAGTAGAATTCATTTTCTTGTGTGTGTAGATCTGAAATCTGTGCTTTCCATGAGTTGTTATTTAAGGGCAGCATTCAGCTCTTGAAGGTCACTTCTTCCTATAGGCAGTTCACAAGATAGCTATTGCGGAATACCAAGCCACAAAGAGACATCATTTTCACTACTTAGTCTATAACCAGCCAGAGACAACTTTTAAAAGTTCAGCTAATTAGGTGAGACCCACCCTGGTTATTTTGCTTTTATCTATATAGTATAACAATCAAGGAACTGAAATCTCATATTTATAAGGTTCTATTCACACTCAAGAGTATTATACATGATGTGAACATCAAAGGATGACACTCATGGGAACCATCTTAGAATTTTACCTAAGAATTTACAATTTCTAATAAGAGTCAGAATTACTGAGGGGAAACAGAAAGAAAAATAATAAAAATATCAAAGTCCAAGTACTAATTATACAACATTCCTTTTCACACTGGACTGTTTCCCTTTCCCTTATTATGTCCGTTCAGCATGTGAGTGGAGATGCTGCATGATATTAACAAAACATTCTATATGCTGATTTATTTGAAACCTGTACAAACTGCTATTTATTTGTTTTTAGTTGCATGAAATTTCAGGGATTTTAGTAACCCTGTGGAATCTTAAGTAAGGGTGTTTCCCAATGTATCTAGCAAAGGCATTTATTTTTAGGCTAGTGTTAGCTGGCTTTCAGTTGGTTTTCATTTCAAAATTATATTTATTTACTGTTAGAATTTTCTGCTTGATTGAGCTTTCTTTCTGATTGGTAGGTCTCTGTCAGTCATCTAACTATTTTTGATATCACTCCTGCTCTATATCCTATAGCTCTCAAATCCAGGTTCATATTAGAATGTCCTGGGGAAACCTTTAACATCTGGGTTGCTGGGCCCCAACTCTAGGTATTTGAACATTGCTCAATAATGTGTACATATACTAAGTCAGATGCTTTTGTGAATACACTTTAATGTTTCAAGTATTTAGGAATAATGGTTATACCTACAGTTGCAGGAGATATTTGATATGTTAGACATTATGTTAAATAGAATTTTTATTTAATTTTTACCATGACTCTATGAAGTCAGGATTATTAGATCTATTTTACAGACAAGAAATTGAAGATTAAAGCAGTTAAATTACTTGTCCAAGATCTCAGAATAGAGACAGCATTTGAAACTACAATAGTCTCATCTGTCTCTAAAACCTATTCATAAATTGAATCATTCTGCTGTATTGGTTGGTAACTTAAAATTTTATCAAAAGAAGATAATATCAAATCTTTAATTTTAAATGCATTCTTCTCTTTTTGGGTCTGTAGTTGCCCAATGACACAGAAAGAAAAGCACCAGCCAAAATTTTGCCACTGCTACTCATTGAAGCAGGAAATCCTGGTCTTGCTGAATTGAGAGCATCAGGCTAATAAGGGTTAAAGAGAATGGGCAACAAACACTCAGGAGTGGACTTACCCAGCCTGCATTTCCAGCTGGTCAAATATGTTTCCTTTTAAAACCAAGTTCACAGGTGAATATTTTCTAGGCAAATTCCAATAGAGCTTGCCAAAGAGACAGCTATTTCATCATATATAGAAGGGGCATCATTTAACTTCTGCAAATTTTCAGAATTTGTGATTTAACTGTTAGGCAAAAAGCTCTAACAACATAAAAGCCATTCGTGATTACTGCATTTTTTCACATATATTTTAAAAGATCTACTAACCACATACAAACACTAGCTTCTGCTATCCAAGACTGAGAGATTAATACGTCTGTTTTGAAAATACCTTTCCCCAGATTTCCTTTAGTGTACTACACATATTTTATTTTATCAACATGTATTCTATAGTATTTCTAGGAAATGGATAGTTCTAAGGTCACCTGAGAGGTAAAACTACAAGAAGTACTGATAAATGGTAGACAATCCCAGTGGACTAAGGAAAAGGAGGCCTGGTTGTCATACTCAGTATTGCAATAATTCACTGTGTTTCCTTTAGCAAGGATGTAGAATATAACTATAGTTGTACCCTGCCTGCAGAAATGTAAACAAGGTTACAAAGGTAATCTTGGTTACCTTGAAAAAAATAGATGTTGTTGTTCCAAATGAAATCAATAGACGTTTTATTGAACATAAGGGCACAGAGAAGTTAATAAAAATAAACAACTGATCTTCATTCCCACAAAAGTCAAACTATGGGTGAAAGCAAAGTAAATAAATTTAGTATAAGGATTTTTTTCCCCAATTTTTTGTTAGTATCTGTTTTAGGATGTGTGTTAAATACATTCGATATGGGGGAATTGGTATATATGCATATCGTACCTGGAAGACTTTTATAAACTCTTACTTTAACAATAAAAAAATCCCAAAATGCTTGGTGAAGTAATGAACTTAATATTGGAAGTTTAACCTTAACTCCGACATTTACTTAAATGACTAAATGCTTTAATCCCAGGTGAACCTCAACTTTGTTAATCTATTGGTCATAATAATATCAACCTTGGGGAACATAGTAAAGAAAAATTAAAAAGCAAGCTAGTGCACATGAAAAACACTCTCGAAAGTGGAAAATTCTTTGTGAATATTGGTGGCTGCTATTTTATTAATGCCCTTGGACCTAAAGGGTAAGGATGTTAGGATATCACAGAAACATTCACATTAATCAATTGATTATTATATACTGAAATCCAAGTGTAACTAGGCATTCTGTGTTTGAACTGGCAACCAATCTCTATAAAACCTACTTGAGACTTAGCATTGAAACACCCAACAGGAGTGGGAGTCAGGCTGGGTGCACTGGGGACATTCTTGTAGCTCTGATCTTTCTACTTCATACCTTGTATTCCAGCATGATCAAGTGAGTTTCTGTTTTAGTGGCCACATTGCTGACTCATGCTGGCCTTGTAGTTGAGTATTGCTCCAGAGATCACCCGACAGATGAGCAGGCGAGAATGCACTTCATCACTCTTTCTGAGAAAGAACTGGAAATGCACTTGGAAGGCAGCCTCCACAGCCACTTGGGTCATGCAAATGTGCTACATTCCAGAGGGATGACTACAGCGCAAGTGTGATTTCCCTGTGTGCTTGGGAAATAACCCTCTGAAGGAATCTGACACTTTTAAACCCTGGTTAGACTGTTACCTTGCTTGAATTATTTACAAGCAAATTTTACTACACTCTGAAACTTACAATATCATTTTATTTTATGTTTGTTTTCCTTCTCTGGATGAAGATAGCACAGTATGAAATTATTGTTTGTGTGTGTGTGTGTGACTTTTGTTTTGTTTTGTTTTTGTTCTCAAATAAACGCACTGTGCCAGTCATTCCTGTTTTTGAAAGTGGAAGCAGTGATGTCTCCCTGTCAGTAGCTTTCTGTCTTTACACTAGAGTGAAGTGGTTCTGGCTCAAAGTGTTGGCTGGGGCTGCCCATGCGTTGCAAGGATATTGTTTTTGTTTAGCTCAATTGTTATGGAGCAACAAAAATAACAATTTCTAAAATGCTTTTATGGGTACTGTATGTAAATGTGAGAATGCAATAATTATCTCCGTGAATAATTTTTAAAATACTTTGAAATGTGAAGTAGTATAGAGCAAGTTTCTAAGGGAGCATAAAAATAAAAGACCTTACTTCTACAAGCCAGCCTTAGGGACCCCAGTGAGGAGACGTAAAGTAAGGATACTATGTTCAGTACTTTTGCTAACAGAAGTCATTCTGGATTGTCTGACTCTTTCCTACAACACCACTTCTTCAAATATTTGCTGCAAATGCCCTGTCAGAAGAAGTTCAACATAAGGGGCCATGACCTTAATAAAACTTTGTTTGACACAGTTACAAAGATCCCTTGTTTCAGAACTCTAGGAAATTTGTGAAAATACCATGCGCTGATGGAACTGTATTTGCTGAACCAAGAAACAGTGCACTCAGAATTGAGTGCTTTCTGTCAGACACCTGCCATTGCAAGAAAAACATACCTTAGAAATGAACAGGATAGATGCCCACTATTTGAGGGTGATTTATGCTTGTTGGAATCTTGACTATAGGACTGGTTATGGAGAGAGCAACTTAGTTTATAACATAGTTCACATTGAAACCTAGGTTGGTTAGAAACCTTGTTAATGTCACAAGCCTTTACCATTGTTGCTTTCAAAACACCCATAATTTTGGGGACGGAACATTGTGATGGAATAATGGAAAATTTTTCCTATAATACATTTCACTAATGTGTACCATACTATCATTGGCTAACAGCCAGTTATGGATATAGTTTTATACATTTCAGGTGGTAGCTCAGTGACTTCCTCCACTTAAAACTGGCTGACCTGATGTATCAAATTGAAGTAAAGTCTCATTTTTTAGTTCTTTTCAGGTTGTTTTTCTTGTACGTATCCTCCCACTCCCTTTTCTAAAAACAAAGTTCTAATCAACAGAGGAAACTTTGAACATGGAAACTAGTCTCCAGGGTTCTCCATTACTAGTTTGTTCAAATTTTTTTTCCTTTCATCACCCAAAATAGAAACAGTAGGTATAACAATAATAATGTAGTTTTATCACTGCAAAGAAAAGTAGTAATCAAAGTTAGTCAGAACAGAGAGCTGGAGCCACCCTGCTTCAGCAATCACAAGACTAAGTAAATTCTTTTATTTTTCTGCGGATCATGAAAGAGTGCATTTTTGTACTTTTTTTTTTTTTTTGATGCCTACTAGGAAGGCATTTTCAAGCTTCTGCCATAAACCTCTTTCCATGGAAAGCAAGATAGTGGATAGAAAAATAATTACAGCACACATTAACTGTGGAACAGACACCCATTAAGCACACAAGGAAGACACAGTACCATAGCATATTTAGGAGCCCAGTAAAAATATTTCATTTAGATTTTTAAAATCAATGAAAATGAGTACTGCCATAATAATTAATAAATAATAATGAATGTAACCTGTATCATATTTATGCATTTTTTTGTGTGCGTGTGGCACAGGGGATTGAACTCACAACCTCGCACCTGCCTGACAGGTACGTAAGCTGCTGAGCCAAACTCCCAGCCCTGGTTTTTTTGAGGCAGGGTCGCACTATGTAGCTCAGGCCAGCCTTTCGCTCGTGTTGTAACCCAAGCCAGCCTTGGACTCACAGTGCTCCACCTACCTCAGCCTCCTGAGTGCTGGGATTAAAGGTATTTATACATTCTTATATCAATACAATTTTAAAATGTAATGTTTAAATTTTCATTACAAAAAGTATTATAAGGTAGAAGTGCTGAGGGCCTAGGATAGTCACTGAGCAGACCCAGGGAGAAACCTTAGATTAGGAATTTGTCAGTCCCTCTAAGGCTCAGAGAAAGAAGACAGTTTATAGTTGAGGAGAATCAAAAAGTCTCGAGTCAGGTGACATCCGACGCAAACTCTGAAGGACCAGGAGAATCATGGCATCAGAATACACTTAAAACACATCGTAGATTAACAGACACTCGGGAAATAGGGTAAGTGGCTTGTTGTTTATTTTGAATGGAAACTAAAGAACATTAAAAATTGGAGTGTGTGTGTGTGTGTGTGTGTGTGTATACATATGTGCACATGCATTTGTGTTGGTTGGCTATTTTGTTTTTGATGATGTTTACATTTTTTTAGATCTTTCTTAATTCAGTCCTTAAATAGTATATCATTAATCTTAGAATGAACAAAACCTATAACTCAGGGACTTGGAAAAATGCCAAACATTATAAGATGCTCCCTCAAAATGATTGACTACAAATATAAAATAAATCACCCTGATGAAAGAAGATCATACTTCCACGTTGTGTTCCCTCCTATCCTTTTACGTGATTTTAAATGAAGTTAGTTTGCTGATATAACATTAAATTTTCCTAAGTAGAAATAAAACTCATAATTTACAGATAATTTTTAATGAGACTGGCAATAAATGAATGGCAGGACTTTCCACCTTAAGTCAAATAAGGTCAATGCTCCTTTCAGAAATTGTTTAAACACTTCATTCTGTTTTACAGAAATCACACGCTGGGCATTTAGCCAAATATGTATTTCTTTTTATTTTCTAAATGAGCTCCATCTCAATGGAAATTTAGTATGGAAGTTTTAGGTCCATTAGCATTTTTTTCTCAGCCGTATCTATTACCCAGAGTAGATGATGGATACATTTGGCAAATAAGGAAAGAAATACTTATTTTTTGAAAGTTAACAAAGCTCTTTGCCTCAACGGAGAAGTTTTGACCAACTATCCTTAGAGAAACTTTACCTGTCTTTGTCAATTCCTTATGCCTCAGCTGATCATCTAGGTAGTGATTGTGTTGCCATATGTCTGGCAAGGAACATAAAGAAGATACAATCCAGAGGAAAATGTCTCATTAAGATAGTGTTTTGATCTCTGTCCTATTTTGCGGGAAGAACAAGGAGTCAGGAGGGGGAGGAGCAGGAATACTTGCTTGACAAATATCCTAAAATAGAACTTAATGATCATAGTCCTCAGAATGATCTGCAGCGAATCATTGTATCACCTTTCTTGATGACAATGAAATTGTTGCCAAATAAATGATACTGAAAATGTATAGTACAGAAGTTCAAGGGAAAAAGCAGTCACTAGAATAGGTAGCCAGTATGGTCTCATGGCGAGATTTGAATTATGTGTGCTCTGGAGAAACAGGGCAAGAAAGGAATAGTTCACAAAAGAATGACTTACATAAGATTTCTAGAAGCGACGTCTGAGCATGGGCCTGATCTGTCTGTTTTATTACGCACATGACATCTGGAGAAAGGAAGTCAGGGCAGTAAGATCCCACAGGGGAAGAAGATCAGCACAAATGTGATTGTCAGCCAGTCTTCCTACAGCTGGCACCAGCGGAGGGCCTGGGACCTGAGCAACCCTGGGCCATAGAGCAGCAGCCTTTGGCTCCCTGTTTCTCACTGGCTGTGACTCCCTTGAGGAGGGAGGCTCACACTTACTTGAGAGGAGTAGCTGTCATTAGCAGACACTCCTCAGTTTAAAGAGCTTATTTGGGTGGGGCCCCAAGAAGGTCAATACCATGTTGGGGAGTGTGAGATTTTCTTCATTGAGTACTAGTGAGTTGTTAAAGAAAATTGAAGAGGCAATTTACCAGGTGACAACTCCATTCTGGAATAAATAATCTGGAGGTGTTTGGAAGAGTGGATTAGGAAAGCAAGTGACTAAAACAACAATTTTTGTAGAAAATAATGATAAAGATATTTGATATAGATGGATCATGTAGTATAAGTGAACACTGCTATAAATGTTTTATGTGGGTGCTTTCAATGAACAAAATATTCTCCAAAATCTTCTCTCTTTTGTCATGGGGAAAAACGAGATTCTATAAGAGTGAGTAACTTGCTCAAGTGCCATGGTTTTTAAGTGATGGAGTAGAATGACCATGGCTTCTCCTGACATCCTGGAAGGCAGACCCCAGCAATTGTGTGTGAGGAGTAAGGCCATGTGCCTTACTTTCCTGTGCCAATATAGCAAGTTAACACAAAGTTGGTATTTTAAAACAGTAAAAATTGTCTCTCTTATAGTTTTAGAGGTTAGAAGTATGAAATAAGTATCCCTAGGTGGAAATCAAGATGTTAAGAGGATCATGCTCCTACTCTAGAGCAGAATCCTTCATTTCTTAGCTATTTCACCTTCTGGTGGCTGCTCGTATGCTTTAGTTAGGGCCACAACACTCTGTAATTCAAGCACATCTTTGATTGACTGTCTTTCTGCCTTGGTTTCAATGGAAAGAATGTATGTAATTGAATTTAGAGCCTATCTGAATAATTCAGAAAAAAATTCATCTCAATTTTCTTAATTACACCTGCAGACATTTCTATTTTGTCCTATAAGATACCATCACAGGTTCCAGGGATTAGGGTACATCTATTATTGGAAGGGGAAGCATTTTCCAGCCTACCATGGTGAAAGAAAGCTAAAGGCCTTTGACCAGGAATACACTAATGTGTAACCAGGATTGTATTAAGACCAGGAACATACTAATGAAAAACAGAAGGTCAGACAAAGGAGTAGATTAGAAACAGAAATGGAAAATACGGCTTTCAGTGCACAGAGTCTGAAGTGTTGGGAGAATACTTAAGTCGACAGATCTTGAAGACGAAAGTATATGACTGGAGCTCAGAGAATCAGACACAGATTTGGCATCAGAGTGAAAATGGATGGAGAATCTCAAAGTCACCATGGCTATGCACGGCCAGAAGCAAAAGTGTGAAGCCTTGCCTCACCTGTGGCGTGTTCTGCCTGCTTGCATTTCTTGTCACGTAGGGGAGGAGAATACACACTCAGATCTGCACTACATAATTCACCACAACCTCTTGCTCATTTCATTTTGAGTTTCCACCTCTGTTTTTCACAAGACTAATTCATGTTTCCTTCTTTTTAGATTTCATCTATCAGACTCAAAAGTCTACAGTTTTTTCTTATTCTGCTCTGCATAATGCCTGCTCAATTACATACCATAATTTTTCAGAATAGGGAAAAACTGCCTCATCATTCATACTATAGCTTTTCTTATCCCTGGCTCCTTCATCAAAACCAGAAACTGGATTCATCTGCTACTCACCCCTCATTGTTCTTTCCAACAATTAAACCGGGACTACCACACGAACAGTCCTCATTTGAGGTACGTAAGCTCCAATTACAGCCTCACCACTGCTCATTTCCAAAACCCATGTCTGCTGTGTACGTCCATTCAGGACCCACCTGCACTCTCCTTCAGGACCTTGGGACAAAAATTCTTCTTGTCCATTCCCTCCCACACCTTGCTGTTGTGCTCTTTAACCTCACCTACCTGTGTATAGCTCCTTTGATAGTTCCATTTCAACTTCACTGCCTTTCCTCATCATTCCCTTTTAGAACATTTTTCATCCATTATCTCTTCACTCTACTTGTATGGTAGCATGAATTCCCCCTCTTTTACATGCTCACCTACTCCATTAAGAACCTCTGGCTATGCTGGGATCTCATCTTAGCTAGAATATCATGGTATGAGTTAAACGCATTCAGTAGCCCAGGCTCTACGTGCAGTACAATAGTGATGCAACATGATTCACACAATGTTTTGCACACAGTAAGTTCACTGTCACCTGCATGAGGTAAATATGCTTGCAACCGTCTTAATCAGAGAGACTGGTTATCTCGTGCACGGAGTGATAAGGTTTAAGAATTGTTGGAGAAAACAGAAATTATTTTGAAAATGGAAAGGTCAGTGAAAACTTAAATGAGAAGGTAGCTTTTACCAAAGTAGAAATAAATTACAGAAAGAGGATGTAAAAAAAGATATTTCAGGCTGAGGACTGTTGTGGGACTAGCAACAGAAACAAGGAGATGCAGGACCCAGCATTTCAGTGACACTAGATACTGTGGTGCAAAAGAGGGAAACACTGGAGAATAAGAAAGGTAGATTAGGGTGACGTTCAGAAAGCATCAAACCCAGCACTCGGAAGGCTGAGGTAGGAGAAGCGTTGTGAGTTCGAGGCCGGCTTGGGCTACAACACAAGCACAAGGCCGGCCTGAGCTACACAGTGCGACCCTGCCATTCCTGGAATGTCCTAGGTCGGGGGGGGGGTTACATCCAGCCCTTACAGAGAAGCGTTGTGAGTTCGAGGCCGGCTTGGGCTACAACACAAGCACAAGGCCGGCCTGAGCTACACAGTGCGACCCTGCCTCAAAAAACCAGGGCCGGGAGTTTGGCTCAGCGGCTTAAGTGCCTGTGAGGCAGGTGCGAGGTTGTGTGATCAATCCCCGGTGCCACAAAAAAAGAGAAAGCATTAAAGTTAAAATCAAGGAATTTTTACCTTACTTGCTAAGACATATGGAACCATTGATAATTTTTGAGCAAGGGGATGGCATTATTGAGCAGAAAATTGATTCATGCTGTGCCTGTTGCATTTGTGTCACTCTAATATGAGTGGATGTAACTCTATGACATGCCACCTAATTTTATTTTACTTTTTTGTGGCACCGGGGATTGAACTCACAACCTCGCACCTGCCAGGGCAGGCACTTAAGCCACTGAGCCAAACTCCCGGCCGTACTTTTTTGAGGCAGGGTCGGACTATGTAGCTTAGGCTGGTCTTGCGCTTGCGTTGTAGCCCAAGCTGGCCTTGAACTCACAACGCTCCGCCTACCTCAGCCTCCCGAGTGCTAGGAGGCGTGCACCACCACGCCCGGCTGACACCTAATTTTAATGAGCTATTTTGTGGAGGAGACAAGACATGCATGCCTAGATATAGATAAAAATATAAATATAGATATTTGTCTCCCATATAGTTAATATGTCTAAATAATCCATTAATAATTGGTTTTTTGACGAAGTATAGTTTCAGCCTACAGATGTCAGGAATTCTTCCTTGAACTGTGTTTGGGAGAGCAATATTATCAGATTTGTAGAAAGGCTTGGAAAAGTCAGAGAATAGAGGCAGAGAGATGACTTTGAGTTTTGTTAAATAGTAACCTAGGTGAGGAATAATCAAGACCTGGATAGAAGGAGCATCTTAGAATGACTTTGAGAGATATTAAAGAGATACAGTTCATATGATTTGCAGCTTCTTAAATTGGAGTGGGGGTGGGGAAAAAGGGTAGAGATTATAAGATTATTTTGAGGTTTTGTTCTTTTGCTTGAGTAGCCTAGTTAAGGAGTAGTTTCCATTAAACTGAAGGGCTGTGTTGTTTGCAAACTGGATTTTGTTTGAACTTGCTGAGTTTATAGTGACACTAAATAGATATCTAAAGGGGGAGTTGTAGTACTGGAATGAAAGAAATTGGGCAAAATTAGAGACATAGATTTTGTAGACAATATTGAAGATTGTTTGAGCTTTTGGAGAAGAATATTGGAAGAAAAATAGCTACCAAGAGAAAATCTTGAGG
This sequence comes from Dasyprocta punctata, assembly GCA_004363535.1. Taxonomy (NCBI): domain Eukaryota; kingdom Metazoa; phylum Chordata; class Mammalia; order Rodentia; family Dasyproctidae; genus Dasyprocta; species Dasyprocta punctata. Next base: position 87,190 of record RJWM01001608.1, on the reverse strand, counting down.
AAAGTCCATAATTATTTACATGAATAAATCCAGAAAGAAGTTTAGTAAAACACAACCATGGAAGTAAGGGTGACACCTAGAGAGTTTGTCACAGAGATTAATTTTGATATGGAAAGAATCAAAAGAGAAAGTGGGAGAGCAAAGAGTTTGAGCATGGGTCATTAGTTACCCATCTAGTTATGCTGTACTCTTTGGTTACATTGGAAACAATGGAGATAGCTAAATTTCAAGGGATATCTAAGGGCCAATTGCTAGTTGAACAAGATAGGAATACTTTCTAGATTTTGATATGAAATGAATAAGTGAGGAAAAATAGTGGCTTATTTTTTAAAAGACTAATAATAGTAAAAATAAACTAGGTGCTTAGAATGTGGCAGACATTCTTGTGAGTGTGTTATATTCATTTATCCATCAAAAGCTCATAATTCCATGGATTAGATTTTTCTGTTACTAGTCATCCAATGGAGGGCGAGAAAGGCAAAGTAACTTGCACAGGATAATATAACTAATGACTAACTGACAGAGCTTAGGCTCAATTCCAAGTAGATTGGTTCCAGTGTCTGTTGTTGTCTATTTTATTGTTGAATTCCCTACAGGACTTAGCACTGTGACTTGTTCTTAGTAAACTCAATATTGATCTATTGAGAGAATGAATGATGCTTTTAATATAAAAAATCTTTTAGGTAGCAAGTTACTTTTAGATATAAAGTTGTGAACTAGAAAAATAGATTGTTGATTCTATTTTGATATACAGAGAATATCTCAAAACCAATTTTACCAGTATAATAGCTTCCTCTGCAAAATAGAGTCTTTCTAGGAGTACTGTTGATTGCTTGTAGTTAAAGAGTAGAAGGTTGCATTACCATTTATATGACAATAAAGACTAATACTAAATATGTCTATAATGAGAGGGAAATAAATTAGAGAAAAATTTAAACTTTTGACACTCATGAAAGTAGGCAATTTCTGCTTCTGTTGAAGTTTGTATATTTTATGAATTCAGAAAATTTGCTTTTACTTATAATCTTATGAACTGTAGCAAATTATAAGTGAACTTGGATGAAAATATAATAATTAAAATTGAGCCTTTCTCTCCTAAGATCTCTAATTTCAGAAGTGGAAATTTTTGGTGGTTTATGCAAATTAGATCAGATTTTGCAAATTTCAATAAAAATGTGTCAGTGATTTAATTTTGAATCAAAATTATTAAGTACATATGTTTATGTTCAATGGCTATATGGGTAAATTATATAAATTTATGTTTTTTTCAGTAAAAGATTTTTTTTCAAAGGGCTCTTTGGAAGAAATGAATCCAAATTGTTAACTAGAAAATATCAAATATTAACTAAGTGGAGCCTCAAATTGAATAATGCTTTTTATGATGTCAGGTTTTACAACAAAAAACACCAAAATTATTAAGTTGGAAATCACTTTTCCTTGCTTCCCATGTACTTTCAATGATATTTCTCTTGGGTCTGGCTCTAATTCAATCTTTACTGCTCTAATTCCTTTATGTTCAATCTTATTTATTTATTAAAAAAATAACTGAAGGCCCTTAAGGCTATGCACTGTAAATCCATTTTGTAATAAACATTCTCAGATATTGCAAGGAGCTCAAATGAATGCTAATGTATATTTAGTGCGCTGTACTTAGGGAATGAGTATATGGACCATGACACCCTCAGATCTTCTGCTTTAGAGATAGTAGTGGACTCATAACCCCAACTGCTAGATCCCTCTGTATCCACTGGTGCCAAGACCATGCTTCTGTGGGCTGTTCCAGCCAGCAGCTGAGTTCCTGGTGTGGCTCCATTCCTGTGAGATGCAGGACTCCTCTGAAGGACTTCAAGTTTAGGCCTCCTCATTGACTTCTCTATCCCGTGAGAGTCTTCTGAATTCTACTTTCCTCCCCTGTACCTGCCCAGGCCCAACTCCCATGGCAGTCCAGTGGCTCTCGTATACTCTCTGGTTCCTGCATCTGTGCTCTCTACAGATTTTTCCATAAATTTCTTGGACATCACCATCATCTTGGAATTCGCTTCACAGAAAACTGAATGAACATGACTCGGCACATCCTGAGGCTCTCAGAGTTTCTCACTTCATTTGAGACCCACTGAATGAGAACTAGAATCTGCATTGTAGCAAAGTGTCAGGCAATTCCTATGCTTACCAATGTGAACATCATTGCTCAAAATAATAGATTAATACAAATAATAGATTAATCCAAAGATATATATATAATATATATATATCCAGAGCACCTGTATACTCTGTTCAATTGATATTTTTCTATAGTGTTTTATTTATTTATTTATTTATATTTTAAAAAGAAAAAAATAATAAAAACAATGATACAAAGTTTCAAAACAAGATAATAGGAGATTAACAATGGTTAATATATTGCATATTGTTATCTTCAAAGTAGTTGCTTAGATTATAATATATAGGGATTAAAAATTGATCTAACAATGTAAGCACAAACCATTCTTTTCAATGTGTAGTGCCTTTAAATAATGGTAGAAGGAATATAATATGTGTTATTGGTTTGGTGAAGTGCATCTATTACTCTCAACTTTCAGTTTTCTGAGGCCAGATGTGCTGCTCCATTGTTCTTGACTTGATTTGCAGGTTCACCAGTTAGATAATAATCTTTCCCCGCTGGTCCCTCAGCATAATTAATGCTTACCAGCATAATTAATGCTTCTGAGATGTCTGTATTCTCCATATAGTGGGACTAGACTATGATAAAGAATACCAATCTGTTATTTTAATATCTAGCCCACCTTCTCATTAGCAGCAAAGTCAAAAATTTCCCCCAATATTACCACCAGCTATAACCGCCAAAAAGAAAAGGAATAAAATGTATGTTGCAATTGTCCTAACTGCTATTGTGGGAGTAAGCGGAAGTATTGTACATGATTTCCAGGAAGCATTTTTTCAAGGTGAGCGGCACACCCCTCTTCTGTTCTTCCTTCTTCCTGCTGTTTGGAATGCGCATACAATAGCATAGATTCCAGCAACCATTGTGGACTGTGGAGCTACGGGGCAAGGAGCAGCAAAACAAAAGGGATTTCTTGATCAGTGTTAGATGTCCTCTTCCATAATGTGAGAAGATAAACGTCTATTGTTCCTAAGCAAGTATTATCTTGGGCCTTTCTGTAATGTGAAGCTAATCTACACAAATCATACTACTACTAGTGAGTACATGCAATGACATTTTATGTTCTGCATTAGGAAACTATAGAGGGAAATTTTGATAAGTGAAGATGGAACAAGTATGGGGCTATGCTACGGAAGTTAGTGCTCTTTTTCCATTAGGTTTGTCTTGCTTCAAGAAAAATAAACACATGCACACACACAAAATAAACGCTGTGCTTCTAACACTTATTATTATAAATTATCCATTAGTAAAAGCAATAACTTTCTTTTATTTAAGGTTTTATTTTGTGTGTGTGGTCTATTGACAAATGGCTCATAGTAAAAAAAAACATAAATAACTGATTTCTATTTAGTCATTATTTCATTTACTTGTACACTATTTGTACATTAATGAATTCATTAAAACACTTATAAAGTACCTACTTTGTAGAAGGAACTATGTGAGTTTTTCCAATTTTTTTTGAGTTTTTCCAAATTTTTAAAATTTTTTAATCTTTAAAAACTAATAATCTAGTGGAGATACATGAGCACATTATTAATTGTAAAAGCAAAATGGTACTAATTGTGAATCCAAGTTTTGTGGCTTTAAATGAGACTTGCAGGGCACATACAGTTAGCCTGGCAGACAGGCAAGGCTAAGGGAAGATCTTCGATACAGGACAAAAGTCCTACACTTCTAAGTAACTTTTAAAAGCATATTAGATCTTTTTTTTTTTATTTTATCCATTCTTTGATTGATGGGCACTTGGTTTGTTTCCAAAATCTGGCCATTACAAATTGGGTTGCTATAAACATGGGTGCACAAATATCACTGTGGTATGATGTTTTCAAATGTGGTATTTTTATACAATGGAATACTACTCAGCTATTAAGAAAGATTGCATTGAGACTTTTGTAAGTAAATGGTCATGACTTGAGACCGTACTCCTAAGTGAGATAAATCAAACCCACATGTGTAAATACTGTACTGTCTCCCTAGTGTAAGAAACGGAAAAGCACATATGATTCAGAATCTATAATAAATACTACGTGGGGGTGAAAACAGCTCAAGGAGCAGAAGTGACTGGGAGGGAAAGGGCGGAAAGAGAAAAGGGAAGAAGAAGGGATATGGAGCTGTGTATATGTATATGTAAGATAACTAGAATGAACACGCTGCTGAATGTATTCGTTATTGAGAAAGAACAATTAATACTCATATGATTAGATCAATTTTGCATGTCTATATCTGTTAATGTAAGTAACCATCTTGGGGATAATGATATGCAATGTTGCAACCATTGTCAAGTTTCTATCATCCGGTTTTGTAAACCTGCAGTGTTACTGTTGTGTTTGTTTGTCTCTTTTGCTTGTTGTCTTTGTTGTATATGTCTTGTTTTTCTTTTTTTTTCTTTTTTTTTTCTTGGCTTAAATAAAAATAATTAAAAAAAATAAAAGCGTAGTAGATAAAGCTGAAGGCCTGCACACCTGTGTGCTTTCTACATCATTCTATAGAGGGTGGACTTTAAATCACTGGAGATGAGCCATGGGAAGTTTTAAAGCATGGAAGTGATATTGTCAGATTTGTGTTATATTTTAAATTCTCCATTGCAACATTGTGACTGTGCATTTGAGAATAACACTGGAAGCAAAGGGACCACTTTCCGGAGAAATTTCAGCAGTCTAATCAGATTGCAAAGCTGACTCGATTCCAGGCTATGGTGAAATGACTATGGAAGTAAAGAGCAGAGACCAATGAAATACAAAGCAAATGAATGACCAGAGGACAGGGCTGCTGGACTGCAGAGGTGAGGGGTAGGGAGAGTTAGGAGTGACTCCATGATTTGGGGGTTGGGTTATTAATAAAAGATGATGCTATTGATTTCTGGAATTTCTAATTTTCTATGTGGAATTTAGGATTTCTATTTGAGCACAAGACTCTGTAGTCAAACTTCCTGGAATAAAATTCTGCGTCTACTCCTTTCATTAAAAGCAAAGTATTTAACCTGTTCCATGTTTTTTTATCTATAAAATGTTTGTTGTAAAGTACAATGTATATGAAGATTGAGTTAATGCACATAAAACTACTTAGAATAGTACCTAGTACAGAAAAAGTGTTTTGTGAATATTGTTGTTATTTTATTATTATATGATTATTATTACTATAGTATTACTCATGAATTACAGAGTGAAGTGTTTGTCCAGGAATATATCTAGAAAAAGAAGATAAATTGTTTGTGGATAGAATCTTGGAGGAAAATAGTTTAAGTAGTTTCAAAGAATATTCATGAAGATTTGAGAAAGATTAGAGAAATAAGGGGGAAAATGGAGGATTTCAGCCTATGCAAATTAGCCAAGTAAGTAGAAAGGTACAAAACAGTGATCAGTGATGTTCAAAATGGTAGTGAGGACAATGAGATAACAAAATAAAAATATCTGTTTTATTGCACAGGCAGGATATTATTGAGTTTAAAATGATAAGGCATTTGCCGGGTAGGATGTTTTTAAGATAACCTGAAAGACATAATGAGGCTGTGAAATGGGAGTGGTGACAAAATGCTGTAGAGAGAGCTAAATGAGCATCCAGGAAGAAATAGTTATGAATCCATTCTGAGCAGTAAAGGACACTTAGAAATGGCATTGTCCGAACATTTTGATCCCTTGACACCAAGTCACTTTAAAGGAAGTAACCAGTCCTTGGACAGTGATTGACGACAGAGGATGTAGTGGTTTGGGTTTGGAGTGCGTTTCTCATGTCAGGAAGTCTGGGATAGGATGGTCATACACAGCACTGTATTCTTGGCTCTCATCAAATCTAGCCATTGTGACTGAGGAAGTTCCAGTTTGAAACTGGATTCTGAAACCACTGCACAGTCTGCCTTCATGTACACAGACCTATGCTTGCTTACACCTCTTCTTTTTGTGCTATCACCCACAAAGTTCTGGATGCAATTGGATGGTTAGGGTTGGCTGCAGTAGCACTTTACAATGCTGATGAAGATTCAGGACTTCTTGAATCTAGTGGCTATTCTTTGTGCCTGTTGATTTGTTGTCTTTTATCGTCTTGCTATCAAAGAAATATCAAGAGACTGCTTCTGCTTTCGAAGCCAGGGTTATAAATAATAAACAGTCAATGAGCACCCTTCAGAGCGATGGCCCCTCTCCAGTTCTGTACTGAGCATAAGGCTGAAGGTGGCTGAGCTGAATTCAGAGATTTGAGGGTTGGGCAAGTGTGCAGGAAGCACAGCAAGTGTCTTTCTTTGTAGATCTCTGGATTCTGAGGCAGATGTTTGGGATGAGAGTGAGTGAGGAGGTAGAAGAAAAAACTCAGTCCCAGCAAGAATCGTTAGTACAGTCTTGGTCCTACATCTGGGGCGAGAAGGCAAGCATTCCCTTATTTTCCATTATATCACTTTAAGAGTGTATTGTGCACAAAATAAATGGGTACAACCAAGAAAAAGCTGCCCCTACATGAGTTCTTTTAAGAAACATTTTCTTTTGTGACATTTACTGACATTGATTTCCAATGCAGAATGCCTGAATTGTAATTCCAGTCATAAGCGCTGTGGATAACAACTAGGCATACAACTCCTTGGTGCATGTGGAGAATAAGGTTACTCTGAAAAGAAAAATGCTTTTCCATCCAAGATGGCTTATTTATTTTGATAGCTGCAGATGCACAAAAGGAAATGGGCACAGCCTTTGGTTGCAGGTGTTTTTTGGGGTGTGCAGATTGGCAGTGTCTTGGATGGTGGAAAACCTGTAGACTTCCTCTCCAACTAGAACCTGGGAAATCATCCAACACGTCCCACTTTCCTGAGAGGAAGCAAGATGTAGGAACAGGAAGGCTGTGTCAATAAAGCATTACAGCAAGGCGTTTTGCAATTGTTTTTGCATCATAAATATTCTGCAGCCAAGCTTATGATATTTTGGTTCTGAACAGATGCAATTTGTGGACATTCATTTAACAAAGTTGGAAAGGAATTGGGTTTGTGGTCCTTTCCCGTGAAAGCCTCTGTAAAACAACACAGAAAGGAAATTTCAATAAGGGAACCACCCTTGTCAAACCATGAGTGCTAATTAGAACATAGAAAACGGTGCTTCTGCATCATAATCTGTCCATAAAAAGGACTGTGTGCAACTCTCAGGAGGAATTTCCAGCTTGGGTGAGCTGTCTTGGTTTTTGCGGTATTACTGGACCTGACTTGAGAAACGCTCTATTTCACAGTTGTGCAGTTTTGCTTCTCAAAATTGCTCTGCAGTGCTTCCAAAAGACTCCAAGAAGCCTTCTCCTTCTGCTCTCCATATAACACATCTCTTCTTTCTGACATTTACTCATTCTTTTGGTGATAGCCCTATCAATTTCAACTCAGGATTTCACAACTCCATTTCCTCTGGCTGTAGTGGTTCCCAAACATCCCTCCTGTCATTGTTCCCCTTTGGCAGCAGCAGGTTTGACTGACAGCCATCAAAGTGAAACAGAGAAAAACATTCTACCACCCTTGCTTTTGCTACTTAATTCAGGGCCTAACTCTAAGAAAGAACATAGGTTAAGGTTAAAGAAGATTCTTTTAGTCTGACAGCCCTACCAGCATTTGATATCATTTGATTTCTTGTTGTTGACCATTCCTTCTGGGGAAATTTTCCTGAAAGATTGAAAGACATTATTACAGAGATACATGCATACCCACGTTTATAGAAGTACAATTCATAATAGCTAAGTCTTGGAAACAGCATATATGTCCATCAACACATAAATAGACAAAATGTAGTATTTGCATGCAATGGAGCATTAATCTGCCACAAAGAAAAATAAACAAGTCATTTGTAGGAAAATGGATACACTTTGAGATCATAATGACATATAGAATAAATCAGACACACAAGCTTAAATATCACGATTTATTTTATGTGAGAAGTCCAGTTTACAAACAAAGAACAAAATAAAAGATAAACAATAGGAAGTTGAGAGATAACAGATGTTTTGCAAATGGTACGGAGATCAAGGGATGAAGCAGAGGAAGGAGAGAAAGGAAAGGGGATGGAAAATGTAAGATTGTTATATACATGTACCAACTCTGCAGAAGGAATCTAAACATTATGTACTGGAAACATATACTAATAAAAAAGGCTCTTTCTGGGGTCTTGAACCTATAATGACCATGCCTGAATGATGTTGGACAAAACCCCTGAGTCAAAGTATTTAGGTCTATGTGGCAGGTTAGTTTCCCATTTTAACAGTCCCAGATTTATTTGTCACATTGCATTAGAGAGGAACCTTGTGTCTTAGTTGAGTTACAGGAAGATAGCTCTATGGGGTGGGGTGGTCCACTGTGCTAGGCAAAGCTGTTAAAGAAACATATCAAGTGGAAAGCTGAGATGACTGGGGTAATAGTGTTGGGAAAAAAATTCTCTCCTTTAATGAGGCTATAACTTGTAGAGTAGCACATGCTTTATTTTCTCCCAGTCCTTCATTTTCTCATTTTTATTGCACCTGTGCTATGTGCTAGGTGCTATTCTAAGTGAAGAGGATGCAGGATAAAGTCATGTCAGACCCAAACTGGTTGCTGGAATAAGAGGTTACATTCTCATCAACGTACCTTTCTAGAGCACATATGTCTCATTTCCAGGTACAGCCTTAGTTTGTTTCTGCTGTCTCACAGAATTAATGGCAGTCCATCTTTTCACTCAGAATTTCTCTCTCTGGTTACTGATGTATGTGCCTGGAGTTCTATGATGCACTGGATGTATGAGATGTGTTGTCCTTCAGAAAATTTGCACTAAGTGTCAGGGGTAAGCAAACACAGAGGCAAAATTCTTGTTATTCAATAATACTTTAGTGAAAATCAATACAGTTTGCTGAAGAAGTTGCAGGGGAAGAGGTGGAAAAGTGGTTTGAAATCAGATCAGAAATACTCATTTTTTCTAATTGGAGTAGACAAATGAGGAAGTTTGCGCCTCAAACTAAAAGGCAAGAAAGAAAATAGGTTGTGTGGCTAATATGCAGTGTAAGGCCCAAAGAATTTGAGACTTACCAAAAAACTGCATTTGATAAAGAAGAAGCATATAGGTAGTAGAAATATATTTTAATATGTCTTTTAAATACATTTTTTCCTTTTCCACACTCTGGATTCCATTCGTGTTCCCCAGCCTTAGTCACACAGCTAAAGAAATGGAGCATATATGTACATGTATATACAAATTGCTTTAGTCAGAGATCTATTGTGGTAAAAAATGCTTTAGATAAATTCATTTATAAAGAGGAAATATTTATTTGGGCTCGAAGTTTCTGAGTTTTCAATCCATGGTCACTTGGCCCTGTTGCTTTTGACCTGTGGTCAAGTTGGGCATCACGGTAAGAAATGTAGGGGAACAAAGACACTCACCTCATGGTGACTGAGAAGAGTAGGAGAAGGAAGACGGGAGGGGTTTTGATGTCCCTTTCAAAGACATGGCCCCCGGCGACTGAAGACCTCCCGGTAGCCATCTCATAAGAGTTCTAGCAATCCCAACAGCGCCATGGACTGGGTGCCAAAATATGAATTCAGGGGACTCTCAGGGATGCTCACTCAATCCATAGAGCATAAATAGGTACATTTATTCCTCATGAGAGCTCTACTCTGCACCTGTGTGATAACCTAACGTAGCAGATGTTATTTGTGAGAGAAAGCCAGGCTTTCTGAGCTCCCTTTATTTTGATTTTTTCTCTTACCCTTTTTTTCCTGACTTAATAATTTCCTTGTATAAGAGAAGGCTGTTTTCTCTTCCTTTACAAAGACACCAAAACTACTGAAACCAGATCTTTCATGACAGAGGTTTTTCTTTTTCTTTTTCTGTTTTATTAGGGTCTGAATAAGGAATTACCAAAAAATTGATCTTCAACATTTTTTCAGCCTGTATTCTAAAAACTGTCTTGTCATCAGTTGTGTGTTGCTGGCTAGCTATTGATGTGGTGTTTCTTGATATGAGGCAATCTGACTGAGTCAAGCCATTGGGATTTAAGAGGTATTTGTTACTGAAGCTCATTTTAATTGTCTCAAATGATACACCTTATCTCCCTTACCTTTTCTATGAAGTTCTGCAAAAACGTGAAAAGTTGAATGTGGATGATTGGAACATTATTCTAGCATTTCTCTGCTATACTCTTTTCTTGCTTTCAAACTGGAGTATATAAGTGAAGAAGGACTTGGCTTTTGCTTTGTTTTGTTTTGTTTTGTTTCATTAATTTTTAATTTCAGTTGTGGGCTAGTGTAGGAATAAAAACTTGTGTCTTCACACAAGTCATCTGATCACTTCATCACTTCAATTCTCCCTCTAACAGTTACTAGAGAAATAAAACATGTAAGGATATCAAACTGTACTCCATATATATTGCTCAATTTTAATGAACGAGATTAATGGAAAAAACAAAGTGTTGATGTTTTATTTCTGGCCCCCTTCACTAATTGGGTGCAGTTTTGAGGGTTGCTGAACTTCTGCAGTTGGTGTAAAGTGACTGCTTGGGCTCACTACCACCCACCCCAACTCCTAGTATATTTTCAACCCACCATTCGAATACATGCAACACTATTGAAGATATCTCTGTTTTGACACAGAAGCCAGAATATGTTTATTGACTAAACAAACTGAGTCTTAGGAAGCAGAAAGTTCTATGGAGTAAGAGAAAAACAAAGGTCTTTCTCTTCAGGAGCTTGAAATTTGGGATCATGACAGCAGAGAATTTCTTTAGGCACTATGATGGAAATATGAACAGCTTCTAAGAGGCAGGACATAACTAGGTATATCTTGCAGCATCAAGAAAGCTAGGTTTTGGGCAGAATTTGGCCTTTCAATTGGGTTCCCAGTAGGAGAAGCCTTGATCAGGTGAAGAGGAAGGTATGCTGGCCACATGGTGCCGTAAATTCAGAGAAACAAGTGTGAAATGAGCAAGTCACATACACAGAACGATGAGGGACATTCAACACGCTGCTGGAACATTAAGCTTTTGCTGACTGAAAAAAGTGGGTGGATCTATAACTGAGAAAACCTTGGGAAGAAGACTAAGAGATACCAGCTTTATCTGCGGAGTGGGTCTTTTTATAGCATAGCTGTCATGATGAACATATGATTCTGTTTAGAACCATTTCATGGTTGACACCATTTTATCACTTAAGCTGTGTGTGTGCGTGTGTGTAAGGCTTTCCATAGTCCCTTTGAAGCTTTCTTAGCTATGATTTCATGCTTGGTGAGTCAGATGGGGCAAGCAGGATCAGGAAGTGTTAAACAATGGGACTGGGAATAACCGTTCTCACAGGCTGGAGGCAGCTGGTAAGGTCACAGGGTAGGACCTTCCTCATCCTCTGCACTGGCCTGGCAGAGTCCTACTCAGCTCCACCCTCATCTTCTATGTAGGAGTGGCAGTGCTGGAAGGTGTAGGACACAGGGCCTTCTCTCCTCCTTAATACTGGCTTCTGAATCTGCACTTCCTTACACACCACATAAAGGGGGAGACTCAGCATACATTCATTGTTGACTCCAACACTGACATCCCTCAAAACCCTGCTAATAGGTACATGGTGCAGTCTTTGCATTGAGGACCCCATTGATTAAAACATTATAAGTGTGTGTGCAACTTTTAGAGGCATATCAGATACATTCAAATAGTGCACTTTGTTGTGTAAATTTTGGGAATTTATTGTAATAGGTAAGAATAGTAGAGATGAAATGATGTCGGGACTTCCTCTAACTCCTTATGTTTGTAGTGATGAAACTGAGGGCCAGATTTTGCCTAGTATTTACGATCTTAGTAAGACAAAACTCATTTGGGAAAAATTATATCTAATTCTAAGCATATATTCCTATAACCACACAGCATTGATTTTAGCCTCTGAAAGGATTATCAATAAGGACTTTTCTCAGTTCACTAAAATTTTCCCCAGCTACATTTTCCCACCAGCCTAACTCCTCATGGAGGTGAGACATTTTGCTCTTCTAAGTAGTCATGGTACACGATGGAAGTGCAAAATTCTTGTTAAATGATATTCATCCCTGCCTGCTTCTACTCTGGCACAGTTTTAATATTTATGTTTGATAAACTTCAGAGATGTTCTTAGAATATATCACTGAAAGAAGAAATAAAACATGCCTACACTTGTAGTCCTTGCACTTGGGCAGCTGAGGCAGGAGAATTGCCATGAGTTAGAAGCCAGCCTGCAGTACATAGTGAATTTAAGGGCAACCTGAGCTACATACAGAGACCTTGTCTCAAAACACAAAACAAAAGCAAAAACATGCCTACAGCATCGCTATCAAATACTACTTTGAAAACACATCCTTTAGTGTTTTCTGAACCTTAACACCCAAAAGATTATGCAGATGGAAGTTTTATCTTGGTTGATTATTTTGGGATTTGTCCTTCCTTCATGAGCGCTGGTGGTTTCTTGCATTTATGGGAAATAGTTTGATAATCAGAAAAAAAAAAAAAGCATATGGGGTTGTTCTTCATCCTGAATGCTCAGATCCCTTGATGCTGAACTTGGGATGGAAGCAGTTCCCTTAAACAAATTTGGCCCTTGGGTTTTTAATGATATGAAAAAATAATATCTCTGAGGGGAATCTAAAACTTCTGAGTCAGTAAATCTCCTATAATGTTTAATTTGAAAAATTATACTAAATAAAATATAAAACTTATGTAATTTATTGTTTTATGCAATACAAACAACAGAAAGACAAGTTTGGGAAAATTGTGGCTAGTTGAGAGAAGCTATGCAATAGACTTCAGGTAGGGTGGACAACGTACAAAAAAGTGCGTGGCCACTAAGGTTCAAACTAGGAATCCAGGGAAGAGATCCAAACTATCAATCCTATTCTCGCTACTGCTATGGGGCTACTGCTGAGTGCTATTTATAACAGGTTCAGCTGGAGACTGTGATCCATCTTCAAGGATAAGATCAGGATGGCTCAGGAAATGACTGTGAAATTGTTTACTTTCTCATGACCTTTCCTCCCCAGTCACCCAGCAGGTGCTGTCGGAAGAGCCCGCCCAAAGGGGAAACCTTAAAACAACAGCAGTTGGAGATGATTTTCTCAGTTGATAACTGTGGATCCCAAACCCAGGGAAGAATTCAGAACAAACACCTTCACATTCAGGAAACAAGGCATGGCGTTTGCTGACCATAGCCTTTGTCCTATCCCTGCACGAGGACTTGTAAAGTCAGACTTGCCCGTTTCCCAGATCCCAGGGTTCACCTGTGGTAACTCAAATAGATTAGAAAAAAGCCGCATGCCAGACACTATCTGTCAAAATCAACTTTGTAATTCCACATTTATGGAAATAATGGGACAGTGGATTTCCTGGCTTGTAGGGGGGCAATGTGAAAAGCAAAGCATTGTTTTGGAGCCAAACTTTAAGGTCATTGTTGGGTAGATTTGTGATGGTTGGGGTAGGGGCAACATGACTTTCTGTTCATGAAAATCGCTTTTGTAATTTTGTTCTTTTGAATAAAATAGATTCAAAGTGTTTCCCTTTTGATTAGTATTTCTGTAACCCTTTTAAATCATGTCCATTAATCAGCTCAGTTTTTTTTTTCAGAAAATAATGCCTTAACAAATAGCAAAACTGACTGTAAACAAACACTTAAAAAATAGCATAATATAAACAAATTCCACCTATACTTTAGGGAATGTTTTGACTTCTGCTTAGGAAGAGGCCAAACTCTGTCTTTGGTGGAAATTGCTTATCATAGTAATATTAGCTGTAGTTTATGAAGTTCACATTTTGTACAGGCACAATGGTAAATTCTTTGCATTGTCTCATGAAAGTCTCAGAGCAAATCTATGGAGAAGGAAATATTATTCCCACTTTATCAATGAGGAAACAAGCTTAGAGAAGTTATATAACCTGTTCAGCATCATAAAAATATTGAGTAGCTTGAGATGGTGGCGTGTGAGGCAGAATGGGATGCTAGGAAGGTTCAAATCCTAGCATATGGCACTCGACTTTCTCCTTTTGGCTTTCATCCTCTTTGAAGGCAGTAATCCTTGGGAGATGTAAACCTCTAAGCTGTTACCAGCTTAGCGTGAGTGCATTTCAAATCCTTTTCTGAAGTTTATAAAAAGCAAAAAGAATCCCTAGGAGATCAAGAAAGTAAGGAGGATATAATAGGGCAGATTTCAGAATAAGTTTGGCGATTAGAGAGAGCATACTTGAGGAGGTGATTCTCAAAGGCAAACTGCCAGCTTTGTATTTTTGCCCTAGGTCTAGTCTTTAGTGCATGCCTGTCTGAATTCATGTTCTGGCTTACCAGAACCCTAAATAAGTCAGATGAAATAAAGTTACCATGACATATTTAAAGCTATTTCTGCTGTTCTTATCATTAGTAATCATCAGTCCTATGTATTTTTTAAAAAGCTGATTTGTAGGGTATACAGCTGGTAAGAGACGATTCAAAGGCATTGTGGTGGTTAGGGAGATGTCTGATTTGCTAAGTCCATATTGAGGGGAACTTCCTCTCAGAATTCTACAGTGCAAGCATTGTAGGCATAAAACTGATATAGAATTTGATATGACTTTTAGATGGTACATGAATAGATACTTAAAGCAATTAGTGATATATTCTATATCTATCTTTAGGTTATAACTATGGCAAACACTCTACGTTTACCAAATTTCTTTTGATAAATTTACTTCAGTTAAAACTCTAAATCAACAGTGACTAAAATATTAATAAAATAATAATCTAGGCAAATTGAAATTATGGTAAGCATCATGAAGATGGTATGCACTGATTTAATCAAAAGTACTCACAGAATTCTGGTGACTCAGATGTGACTTTGAAACTGTGCAGAATATTACTCTTTCAATCCTTTGAAAATTATCAGTAATGAAGCTCCTTTCTGCAGAAAACCAGTGTTTTTGGCGCTTATGCCACTGAGCCAAACTCTCAGTCCTAGATTTTTGAGGCACGGTCGCACTATGTAGCTCAGGCCAGCCTTGCACTCGCATTGTAGCCCAAGCGGGCCTCAAACCTACAACGCTCCTCCTACCTCAGCCTCCCGAGTGCTGGGATTAAAAGGCATGCGCCACCACACCTGGCTCAGTCTTTTCTTTAAATAACCACAATGTACCATATTCAACTTAATTTGTGAACAAGACAGTACATTAACTGTTAGCCTTATTTTTCCTTTATTTTGCTTTCACATATTACATATGCATAAACTAAAAGAAGCCAAACAAATATCTCATAGATGTTAATAGGAATTAAAATATTACCAATGTCTAAATCCACTTAGCTCCCTATAGTGTCATCACTAAATGATTTGGGGCAGCAGATTTTCTTAGGGGTTTATTTAATTTCCATTATTCAGCATAAGAATAGAATAATTTCTTTTGTGATAGATACAGTAGGAAACAATGTACTCTGAAACCATAAAGGCATTATATCTCCGACCAGTTTAGCTTATAACCTTTTCAGTTTCTTGTTTCTATGGCCAAAATAACATCCAACACTATATACTTAATAGGCAGTGACTTACTCACCAACTAATACACAGTGGCTTATTCACAATGTATCAAACATTTTGCAGATTAAAATGATTGCATTTCTAATATAGAATTTGTTTACTAATAAGTAGGCTTGCTTCTAAAATAAAGTTTTTAGAGCAGGCATATTCTCTTTCTTGGATATGTATTACGTATCTTTCTATGGCTCAGTTTCCTCACCAATAGAAATGCTTTTTTTAAATCATAGAATTGAAGACACAATTGCATAAGTTGACACAAGTATATAAAGTTCAGAGCTCTATGTCTCTCCAGAAGCTATTTCTATTTTCTCTTCTCCTTTTGGCTGTATTTATGACAGGATTATTCTGAAGGATAAGAAAATAATTAAAAAGAATATGAGAAGTGACTTTCTTGTGGGCAAGTAAAATATAAATGCAGGAAATTTTACAAAGTTTTCTTACATAAAAATAAATGCCTTTTCCATATTTATAAGTATGCACTTATCGTATCTTTACCTTGAATATAAAATGTAAACTTTTTACACGAAATAGCGCTCATGTATATTTCCAAATGCCATTGAAGGCACATTCTTCTAGAATTTGTTATTTCCAAAGTCCTATCATATTGCTATGACACAGTGAATGGAAGTTGCTGCCATCTTCTCAGGTAGACTCCATTTTTTCCTATGCATTCCACAGACATGTGGTTTACCCATTACAGAATTGGCATTTTAAGAGACAGAGGGATAAATAAGCCTTGCTCTAGTCTGAAAACCCTCACAAGCTAGTAGTTAAGGAAATTATGCAAAAGAAGTATGGTGGAACATATTCACAGCTTTAACAAGGATGCTCAGGGATTACTGAGAAGAAAAAGAAGAGTGTTTTCTCCATGAACACTTTGTACAAATGATTTGGTTTGAGGAAATGGAGTTTTCCTAAAGGAAAATTGTGCGTGGAAAAATATGAGTGGCTCCTACAACCAGCAGATAGCCAGCTAACTCTATGATGAAATGATAAACTCGTTTACAATGCTTTGCAATATTGCATAGGCCAAGGTTGTCTCAGTCTCACCAATGGTGCGATCTTTCCACTATGACTGTTTCCTGAGTGCCTAGGAGAACTGACTGTACTCCTTTTGCCACCATTGACATATGCTTGTTTCCTTTTTAGCACCTCCAAGACTTTGACATGTACATATTACATATTTTTCTTTCCCTGTTACAAGGTAAAAGGCTCTCAGAGGTTAGAGACAATGTGGGATTCATTCTGCAGTCTTCAGTGATTAGCATATTGATTGGTTCTTCCTAAGTACTTACTAAAATTTCCTTAACTAAAAGAAAATTTCCAAGGCCTACGAGAGTTTTAAATAGGTTTTTACTATCAATGGGATAATTATTGTTATGTCATAACTTTTTGAAAACTTTCAACATATTTTACATATTAATATCCAGTTGCTGCAGTATGTTTTAACTTCTTTTAAATACATATGCCCTCTTCAGTGCTGAACTAGTTTTTGCTTACTAAGTTATTAAATTTGCCAATACTTTAATATACTCTATTTCTTTGATCCTTATTTTTTCAGTAAAGTTTGTTTTTTAAATGATGATCATTACATTTTACCACATTTTACATTGAATAAAGTAATGTTTGTGATATTAGGACAACCTAAATTGTTGTGTTCCTAGAAGAAGAAAATAGGAGTTTAGGAAATAGGGGAGATAAAATACAAGGGGAAACCAAAACAAAAGTGCAGAGAAAAAAATAGAACATTACTTCCTATTTTAAACCCACTTGCTACGAAAATGTACTTAGCTTTTATTTGCATACTGTACTTATATTTTTATAAGGATACAGACTTTCCTGAAGAAAAACAATCAAGCTGTTACTTATATAAGTCTACTCTTTGAAAGATGAAAATGATCTATGCTTAAAAGAAGGCAGAGAGATAAGTTGCTCTGGCAAAAGTGGTTAACAATGGGGAATTTCTCTGTTTTAACATTTGTGAATTTGAAAATATATAAAAGAGTTGCAACTGCTTTGCAATAGAGAAAAGAGAATCTGATGTAACATCCCAAAGCAGAGGTGTCACCCTGGAAACATTTTCTTTTTAAATTGTGAAATTAATAAGCCCCATGTGCCAAAAAGTCAGTCCTAAATCTGAATATTATCAGTGTGCAGAGATGCATTGTGTATTTTTACCCGCAAGTCCATCAGTTTCCCGGTTGACATTTGCACAAGGTTTACATATTCCAGTTGAGTCTGACAAAGATGAACTGATGTCATGACAGCAGGGACAATTATGAGGAAGTCAGGGGAAGTGCTCACCTGCAAGTAGGTGGTTGTGAAAGCATGGCTGGGAAGGCCTGGGCTTTGCTCCAGGGAGCAAGGGCATGTGTATCACAAGTTACCTCCAAGTTGACACATATTTAAATTATTTCTGCTGATATACATGCAGATATAGCCTCTATATCTGCTGATATACAGAGGAAAAGAGATAAAAAGATTGAAGTTATATAAAAAGTGCCCTTAAAATTGTTTCCTTTGGGTTTGTTTCCTGCACATTGTCTGGTTTGCACAACTCAGATACTAGTACTTATGAAATAACTACTAAGTATGAGCAGCTTGACAAAATTTAAATTGGTTTCCATGATATGACACAGACTTGATGAGGGGACAATGAATAGAAAAAAATACTCAGATTAGTTGAGAAAGCATACAAATTGTAACACTGATTTCCTCTACAAAGTCAATTATTTTGAAAGAGGTTATTCAGATTGGACAATTTTTTGCTTTGTTTTGTTTGCTTGTTAGCTTGCTTTTCTTTATTAGTGATTGTTTCGACTAAATTATTTTTTTTAGTTTAATTTAGATAGACCCCTCACTGAGATTTTGTTTGGTTTCTGTATTTAGAAAAAGTACAAATGAAAAGAACACAAACACCATGGTTCTATATTCCATTGTCTCTCTCAGCACTTTTGAAATTTTGGGCTGGAGAATTTACTGTGTGAGCTATGCAATGTGTTGTATAATATTTAACAATATCCCTTACCTCTGCCAAGTGTATGTTAGTACACTTAAAAATGTCCCAAGGCATTACCAAACATCCCTTTGGCCAAAATAGCCCCTGGATGAAAACCACTGATTTAGATCACATAATTTAAAATGATAAAAATCAATGAGAATTTATAGAGAAATGTAAAATACAATTATTATAGCTTCAAAAAAATTAAGAAATTCTATAAGTTCTTTCCTGTCAATGGTATATGTTCAATCCTATTTCTAGATTTGGAAAATTTTCATAAATATTTACAAGTATCCTGAAAATCCTTGCTATTCCAGTATAGTCTGAGAATGGAGTAAACATTTCTACTGAATTTCATTTATTCCAGCAATGCGATGACAATCACATCACTGCACATTCCATTTTAGAAATGAGAGAATGAGATACACAGCCAAAAATTGAATTGCTTAAGATTACCCAAATTCACATCACCTAAATCACAACCTCAGGTTCTCAAGTCATTATTTTTTCAAATATGCAATAGTAGCCAGGTGTGGTGGCGCACACCTTTAATCCCAGCACTTGGGAGGCTGAGGCAGGAGGATCACTGGGAGTTCAAGACCAGCGTGGGCTGCAAACTGAGTTCAAGGCCAGCCTGAACTGCATAGTGCTGGACTTAGAGGAGCAGCCGGGGAAGAGTCAGCAGCACAGTCGGGGTGATATTTACTCACGAGGGGAGCTGAATCAAAGTCAGCAAAGTCTCTCCACAAATTGTTTCTGGAAACAGTGAGAAAGACCTTGCAAGACCTAAGCGAGACCTGCAGGGTCTGCAGACTGTGTCATTGTGCATTAAGCCGATGAGCCACAGAGCCAGGGGAATCTCTTAAGTCCCTAAATTCAACAGAAGCTACAGTGGAACCCAAGCAACCACTTCCATTAGGTTCTAATGGAACTCCAAGAAAAGTAGATGTTGAAATGTCAAGTGATTTGAAAAACGAAAAGAAAGTTAGAAGACGTAAAAGAGTTGAGTCTGCAAACTGGCCTGCTGCACAGATTCTGGAACCAATAATACTACTTCTCGTTATTTAACATATTTACCTCATCTATGAGCCATTCTGAAATCTTATTATTGACAAGAACAGTGCAGTGAGTTCCAGGAACATAATTACAGCGATGACTGCACAGTTAAGACCCAGACTGGCACATACAGAGTAGAAAGAGGTTTTACCATAAAGGTTGTTTGTTGATGATCAGATTAACAACCCTGTATCATTTTATCTTCACAGCACTGTGACTGATGGAGCCCATGAAGGCTCAGGTGTACTGCTTTGTGAGGTCTCTATGTGTTTGTGCAAGGGATGGGGAAATGTCACCACTACTCATGCGAGGAGAGGCTGTGAGAACCTCACCCGGAAGTTTGTTAAGTCACAATTCCCTTGGCAAGTTTCTGTTTGCTCTTATTGGCACAATGGATGTCATTTGGAAATATGAGTTGTGATTATGAGGTCATGCCAAATATGTCTTTCTCTGTTCTATACTAGTAGGATTTATTCTGTTTTCTAACTACTCCAGAATTAATTTTAACTATAAAACCATGCACAGTCTCTCTCTCTCTCCTCAAAATAATCATATCTGAGATGGACATTATGAAGTAGATTAAACTTACTTTCAGGAAGAAGTGATTAAAAAGATAGGCTATGAATGGAGTATGAAGTAATACTGTAGCCAAATGTAATTCTGTGTGATATGTCCATTGAATATCAATTAAAGGTAGATATTAACTTATTCTGACAGAAATTCAAATATCAGCATCTTCACATTTCAACACCGTATATTGTTTTGATAGTCTGTGGGCAAAGAAAGTTAAGATTGGACAAAGAAAATTAAGAATCATTCAAGCTTTAGAATAATGTTTTAGATATGCTAGGAAGAATTTAATAATACTAAAATACCTCTGACAGTAACTTAATATCTTAGGAAAAGTATTATTTTTCATGAAATTTACTGTTATAAAAAAAGAAGGTATCACTAGATTTAATTTAACCTGTGTAAAATGATTAGACTTTGGCAGGGTTGGGGGTGGGGTTACCAATTCAAATGTCTGGAAAGTTAGTAAATTGCTTTTATAGTAATATTACTAATTTTACTTATCAAAATTTTGTATAGGTGTCTCTTAGGCAACATTAAAACAAAAATTCACCAGGATGAATTCAGATAGAAAGATAATTATTTTAGTTATAGATTTGATCATGGAGCATTTAAAAAAGTCATTAATTTGTTCTGATGCATGCAAAGTACTTTTATTCAAGAAAATTCATGTTTTATAATCCCATATCTTATATAGATACTAAGGAAGCATTATTATTCCTTTCCTGTGGTGTAATACAGCCACAGTAAAACTCCATGGAAGAGAGTGTGCTTGTGTGAATAAACGGTATGCAATAGGACACGTGGTGGCCTATGACCTATGTGAGGAAGCTGTTTCTTTAAGGATCCATGAGGAATCTTTCAGAGAATAATCAGGTGCCACACTAGAGCACCACAACATGATCATTTTGCTCAGCTATTCTCAAAGGCCCTCCTAGTATGGCACTGGCGTGCGCTCACCTGGGAATGTTTCATCTCCATACCTCCCCGCATGTACCTAAATACCTCAA
This sequence comes from Dasyprocta punctata, assembly GCA_004363535.1. Taxonomy (NCBI): domain Eukaryota; kingdom Metazoa; phylum Chordata; class Mammalia; order Rodentia; family Dasyproctidae; genus Dasyprocta; species Dasyprocta punctata. Next base: position 65,917 of record RJWM01001608.1, on the reverse strand, counting down.
GCTCTGAGCAATGGCTTTTGGAATAGGCCCAAATCAAGCCTCTAAACAACCATGCATAGTCCAGATTTCCCATCTCCAGAGCCGCTGGTGCCTTTGATCATGCAGTCTGACTATTCCAAAGGCTTCCCAGAGCCATCTTACTGATAAGTAACAGAATCTGGTTATCTGTTCATGTCTCAGTCACAAAGAAAATGACTATCATTGTGGATAAGAGTTCTGATGGTGAAGAGAAAAAGTAATCTCTCTTTTATTCCTTCTGGTTCTTTTTCTTCAAAATAGAAATATCTACCATATTCCCATAATAGAAAATTTGGAAAAAAATTAAGGAAAAAAACTCATAATCCCATTATCCAAAAAGAGCCATATTTTGATTCATATAATCAATTTACCCTTTTTTCTATATAAATGCATCTTGTACATAAATTTAAAAATCTTTGATGACAATACAGTGTCATTTTGTTTATAATTTTTTAAAAGATTGATAATATTATTATTAATATTTTTGAGACAGGGCCTCACTTTGTAGTTAAGCTGGCCTCGAACTCACAGTCATCCTTCTGCCTCAGCCCCGAGTGCTGGGATTAGAGGTTTGCATGCCACCATGACTGGAAAGGTTGATGATATTACATTTTAAAATAGCAATAAAAATCGATTTGTATCAAGAGTTTAAATGACTAGAGTATTCTTGGCAGGAATATGCCAAGAATTTATTTAAGAAGATTTTATTGTTGGTTAAGTCCTAAAAGTGAGACTACCTGCTTAAAAAAAAAAAAAAAGCTATTTAAGGAATTTTGGTCCATGAACCACTTTGTACTCAAGTGGGGATACACCAATTTATCCTCCTATCAATAGTGAATGAGTGTGGGAGGCTTCCTTTTCTACTCAGCTTTCATCATGCATTTATTTCTGTTGGCTCCTGACAGAATATAAACTCTATTGAATTTGGGTAGATTTGAGAAGGAAAAAAAAATCTCATAGAAGTTGGTACTATTCTGTGGCCCCTCATGAATCATAAATGTGAACCTTTCTTCCTACCCATGCTTCTGTGGGGGGCAGGAAGTGTTTGGGGCTATGCATAGCATGCTAATGCCACATGGCAAATACTTACAGCTTAAGAAAGACTGCACCAGGGTTTGATGTGTATCCAGGAGGAAGTGGAGGAGTCCCATGGTGCTTCTGAAACTCAGCACGAGAAAATAATCCCCCAGCTGCCAAGTGGGTTTCAATAATGTAGCGCTGTCGGGGGGCAGAGGCAACTCAGGATCCCTTCTGCCACTGCATATAGGGGACTTTAGGAAGATGCTCTCTGGTGCTCTACAGACAAAATTCCAAAAAATGGGCACTGGATTCTTTATTCTCCCAATGCCCTGTTCACTGGTGTAGGAAAAAAAATGAATTCAAAAGATTGAATTATTAAAATGAAATGCAAATGTTTTACACTGTTTATAGGCATATATTTCTCACATAATGAAAAAAGCAGGGAGCTGTTAGTAGAAGGAAGCATTTAGTTGAAACCTTTTCATCCTTCCTTGATAATCCTGATTCATAAACATTGTATAATCAACTTCCTAGAGCAGGCTAATGATTTTAATATTTCAACTTCGCTGCAGTAAGCTCCATCATTTTAAATATTCTCTAATACCACATTCCAGTTAAAAATAGGCTTGTCAAAGGAAATCGCTTCTACATTCTGTTTCTTCTTTCCAGTCATGAATTTATAGATCAGGCTATCTTATTTGTTATAATGGCTGGCTAAACTGGCCTGTTTTAATTGGATCTGATTCAAAAAGTGATAAAACATGGGAGGGAACAGAAAGGGGGAGGATATGGTATACATTTTTCCAGGTTTGCCTCAACATTCCCTATCTTTTGGGGAGGTGGAAACTCTAAGTATCTCCAGCATTCATATCCTCCCAGAATGCATGAAGAAAGCAACCTGTTAGAGTCTCCTTTGTTAGCTTGGTTAATACCAAGTATATCAATAGATCTAGATCTAGAACTAGACAGTTAGATTCATCCATTGTGCTAAAGTCATTCTACAGTTTTTTCTATTTAAGAGGGGGTGCAATCTACCATTACTATCCAAGTGATGCATAAGTTTCAGAGCCTGTTCTGAGATGTACTTGATTGGCTTCCCCAATTTGTCATTTAGCTTCAGCAATCTGTACCCTTGCTTTTTCTGTTGTTTATTTATGGGACATTGGTGCATTTTGCTTCTTCCTATTTCCACTTTTTTCTTAAATTGCATTTCAGCACTAAAATTCCTATCATTTTTTGAGCTCTTTTCTGTTATTTCAGATGAAGTGCTTTACTCCATTTTTTTTCTCGGACAATGGTGGGACTGAACTATGCAGCGTTTTGTGGAAATGCACAATCATCATTTTTTCCTCTCTGGAATAGTATGACAGATTTGTTCTTGGTTTTAACCTTTGTATTTCTATTTATTATTTTTCAGTGCTAAACAGGGTGAGAAAGCTTGTATTTGACCTACTGAATAGTAAAAAAAATGTGAATAATTTCAGTAGCAACTGAAAAATTGAGGGAGAGAGTTTTGATACCAAAAATGAATGATGCTCTTTCCATAAGTCATTGTTTCCATTATAGATATTAAATATCCTACTTTGGGTCATTACTTAGTTGTTATAACAGGCTAAAAAATTAAACAGATCCAATATTTTCTTTATTCAAATAAAAAAGAAAAATTAGTCAATTCTGACTTTGGTACAAAGTTCATTCATATAAACTTCTGAGAATATATAGTTCTTTTGCAAGGCAATGGGATAAAAAAAAATATTTGCCTGTCTCTAAGACCACGTGTTTTGAGATCTGACCTAAGTCAGTCACCCAAAGATGGCAAATGGTCTCTTTTTTAGATAGAGACACTATATCAAATACATTATTTTTATATGTTTGTATAAAGTCCAGCCAAGACATTTAGATTGAGTCCCTTTATTTTTAAGGTGAAATAAAAAATAGTGCTGTATTATGGTTGTAATCGCAGACTGTAGCCAGACTGCATTGGTTTGAATATGAAATTATTCCCTCACTAACTGAGAGACCTTGAGTCATGAGATCTCCATGGTCCAGTATTCTCCACTCTACAGTGGAAAGTTGAACTAAACAGTCTTCTCCTAAGGCATTGTGACTATATACATTTGAGATGAAGTATCACTATAATACTATGCTCAGGCTAGTCTAGAACTTGTGTGCTCAAGGATGCCTCTTGCTCAGTCTCTTGAGTGGGGCTACACGTATACAACACTGCACTCTGCTTAGACTGAATGCTTGATAGTGATATCATCACTGTCACCAGATTTGTCCCTAGGAAGGGCAAGCCTGTTTTTGCATAGAAAAGGCTAAGAGATTGGAGAAAATAATTTTGTTAATTGTCAATCACAGAATTATTCTTTCTGGTTTTCTAGGTGATGGAATAGTAGTTAAATCATGTTTTTAGATCTTTATTACTTTTATATTAAATTATATTTTTAAAATTATCATGAAGTAAATTGATTTTTTCCTTTTTATATATAGGCCTGTTAATTTTAAAGTATGTACAGATTTGAGTAACTGACACCACCATTAGAAGACAGAACTGTTTTGCTACCACACAATAGCTCCCCTCTATATAACCTAACCCTTTGGCAAGCACTAATCTGTTCTCTATCACAACAGTTTAGACTTTTTGAGAATGTGATATAAAAGAACTCATACATTATGTAATCTTTTATGACCAGTTTCTTTCTCCAGCATTATAACTTTGAGAATTACCCATGATGCTGTGTTCATCAATGGTTTGTTCTTTGGTATATACCGCAGCTTGTTCATTCACCTATCCAAAGAGCTGCTCAAATATTTGTTTATAAGTTTCTGTGTGAATGCAGGTCTTTGTTTCTCTTGAGCAAATACCCAAGAGTTCCATAGTGGCTGTATCATTGACATCAGCAATATATGAAAACACCAGGTGCTCTTGATCTTCTGTAGTACTTAGCATTAGCACGTTTTTTAAAAAATTGCAGTGATTCTGATAGATGTGTCATAGTATCCCATGGTTCTAATTTACTGATTTTGAACATATTTTCATGTTTATATTTGCGACCTTTATAGTCTCTCTAGTAATATATATTTTTCAGTTCCTTGTCCATATTTCAATAAAATGGTATTTCAATCATTAAACTTTGAGGATATTTCATACACTCTAAATACAAGTCATTTTTTGGATATATGATTACATGCATTTGTTGAATATGCATGAATATTTTCTTTCACTTTCACTTGAATTTTCATTTTGTTAAGAGTATCTTTTAAAGGACAAACTTTTTAACTTTGATGAAGTATAGCTTATTGTTTTTTGAAAAAACAAACTATAGATCTTGTTTTTGATGTCATATCTACAAACTCTTTCCTGGTTATAGATTATGAAGATTCTCTCCTATTTTCTCCTATTTTTACTTTTAAGCTTATAATACATTTTGAAAACATAAAAGTAGCTAAACAGATGTTAATATTTTCTCTCAACTCCCTTGGATTATTGAAAGACTTGAAAGGAACCAGAATTATAGTTCCCATTTTGGTTGGATATGGTATTTGTGATTTATACTTCTAGTGGAGAAGTGGAAACTTTAGTAGTCAGAGAAGGTAATTGAACTAATTACTGGATTTCAATTCTATTAGTAAGAGTCCAATAGAGACTCCAATAATTATTTTAAAAGCTATTAAATTCATGGATATTTTTAAAAGGAAAGCTTAACAAAAATACTGTTAACTGAAATTTTTCTTAAACTTGTGAAATATATATATGTATATCCATTGTCCATTTTGGTTTGTTTTTTGTTTGTCTTTTCTATTTCAAGCTTTTTTTTTTAAACTTAGAGTTTCCAAAGGTCTAACATTGCATTGAAATTTTGATTTAATAATGTAACTGTTTTGTAAGATTGATAAAGCCTATTTCCTTTTCCAGTTCTGAAAGCAAGACTATTTTTAACGATTTTCACCATCAAAATAACCTTTCACAAAACAACTCTTGGCTAAGGTAATTGTTCGTCTCTTTGCTGAGTATTGAGAAATAAGGCAAAATTGTCTATGTGCTAGGAAACTAAAATTAAATATGACAAGAAGTTCAAATATTAGTGTTTTTTCCTGTTGGGCTAAATAAAGTTTCTGCTGATTCTTCAGTGTTTCCTATAACATGTTATTACCAGAACTTAATGGTCAAAAACTTTTCCCTTTGGCAGACTGGTAGTTTTGTTTCCAGCATTATTATTCTGCTGGAAAAGAGAATTTATTACAAATTGTTTAATGTTTTGGAGCATTCTCACCTTCTCACTGACAAATAAAGTTGAGAACTAACAGCTTCTCATTCAAAACAACTATTACAGTGTCAACCAACATGTGTTGGAAGACTTTAGAAGATATTGTGTAGATACGGATAACAGCAACTGGTCCTAACTTGAAGGGAGAAGGTGAAGGTTGGTCTGATTCAGATTTCTGATGTCTTCATGGATATGAACAGAATTTACCACACAATTTTTATATAGAATGATTAGACAGAAGCAAAGCACATGCTATTTCACAGGTTCAGTTACTGTCAAAACTATTATCCCACTATGGGAGTGTGTGTGTGTGTGTGTGTGTGTGTGTGTGTGTGTGTCAATTTCTTTGTGGAAGTTCTAGATTGGTTGATTGATTCATATGATACTTGGGGTAGAATCCAAGGACTTCCCACAGAGCTATATCCACTGATTGTTTTTTTAACTTTTTATTTTGAGACAGGGTTTCTCTAAATTTCCCAAACTTGGCTTGAATTTGTTATCATCCTGCCTCAGCCTCCCAGGGTGCTGACATTACAGACATATACCATCACACCCACATTGGAAGCTATATCATTGATTTGTTGGTTTGCCTACTCAAAGGACCTTATCTTACAGAGAATATTAGACACAGGGAGAATATATAGAGAGAAATAGAAAATGTGTAATAATCCTGTAGAATCTCACTTTCTGTACTGATAACTGAGAAAAACTGACAGGAGAAGTTTGCTTCATGAACAATAACCTTTGTGGAAAAGACTTGATTATATTTTCATCAAACTGTGATAAACTAGTGTTTCCATTTTGCATGTTAAACAAACATGTCAATGGTTATTACATTAACATTGTAGTTATGTTACTGAAGGACCTTTTGGTTAGATTTCTCTTCAATAGTTTAAGAGAATTATATAAATATTAGATTGATAACTGTTTTTTTCTTTAAGAAAACTGAAAACTTTATATGTCCCTAAGTCCAAACAAGAGAAACGCACTGAGACTCTGCTTTGTAATATGGTAAAGAATACTTTGGGATTAGAAATCCTGATTCCCACACTAGAGACTGTCATAATTAGCTTTGTAAGGTTGTGCTATTGTTTACTATGATGTGAATTTTGGTGTCAGTCAAATATTGTTTTAAACCCCAGTATTACCATCTAATAATTGTGAATTGGGGGAAATTATTTAATTAACATGATTGCTGCTTTCTTTATAAAATGATAAATATTGTTTTCAATATACCTACCTAGGAAAGTAGAGATAATGCATGTGACAGACTCTAGAATTTTATACAAATGTATAAACTATTTTGAAACAATGACTTGGACCACATGTATACTTAATAATGATGCAGTTGACATGGTAAGAAATTGTGAATTTCTATTATTTGGATTCTTGTACAAATAAATCCTGCTTTTCCTGAAAGCTAAGGCCAGGCTCTGGAAGGAACTTTTGTTGCCAAGTAGTGAGAAATAACTTTGAACATAAACAGAGTCTTTGGCAGATGCACTAACTTTTCTATGCAGAAACCTGTCCTCCAAAAGTCCTGTTTACTGAAGAGGAGCTGACTCAGAGAGGCAATGCTGAGTTTTCCTTAATATTTCTTACCCTGGGAAATCTTTCCATCCCGGGCAATTGACTCAAGAAGCAGGTCTATGACTGCACAATGACATGGTGGACTTGAGATGCAAAAACGTTTATTATAGTTGAGTGAGTGATCCTTTGTTTGGTTTTCAAGTCTGGTTCTATTATGGATTGTCCTGGAATCCCAAAGAGGGCATAAGAGGACTTCTTAGGCCATTAGGTAAGCAAACCATGGTAGACATACACCAGGTCAGCAGGAACACAGATGACTTGGGAACTGATTTAGTTTGGATTTTGGAAGATGGAGGCAGAGTATAGGTCAAAGGTCTAAAACAAGCAACATGAAATTTAGGGAAGAACTCAGACTCAGGCAGTTTTAGCCAGGCCGGCTAGGACACAAGGACTATTACAGGGAAGCACTGGTTCTTTTCATTTCAGGCTCAAATAAACCTTTTTGGTTATTTTTCTGAGCAACACTGCTGGTCTTAGATGACTAGAATCTGCTCACGGAGACCTAGCTTTTACAAGAGGGAGGGAACATTCTTGTGCTCATCGATATTCTTGGTATTTACTTAAAAGAAAATTCTATTTTCTGGAATGACTTCAGACTTGGGATCCTTTCATGTTGTCAACTCTCAGGACAGGAGGTGTAAAATAATCACAGGTGAATTCTCCTTAGTTGTGATGTCTTTATCTGGGGCCAGTCTCCAATGGCATAGTTCTAGCTGGATTCTGAACCATGCGGACCCCAATGGTAGCTTCTACAGTCAGAGTCATCCTGCTCCTTGAATCCAGGAGACCGACTCCTCTTGTGTTTCTCACTTTATATTTATATTTGCCCTATTCATCTCTGCTCCTGTTCCAGTGTGTTCTGAAGAAAACAACCAGTTTTTATTTCCACTGCTAAAATTTGGCATTAAATATTTTCCCATTGAAAATGCAATTTAATATTCTTAATTTTTACCCTCAAGTCTTCATACACAGCAGGCACCAAATTCTTTATGACTGAATAATTGGAGTTGGAAATGAGGTGAAAAAATCTCTTGCAGAGAACACTTCAAAATTCTTATCATTGTTTATAGTTCTATGCACTGAATAATTATGGCTTTGCTCTACACAGTTGTAGGAAGTTGAAAGATTTTTTAAGAAATTCTTTTCAAGTGTGTAGATTATTCAAATGATATTTCATTAGATTTGTTTTTTAATTTTTTTAATGCAAGCTTATTAAGAAATTCATTTTTCTATTAGCAGCTAAGCACAAAGTTTTGGTAGAAAATAACAAAGCTAATAAGTATTTATATTACTCTAGAGTTTTCTTCTTTTTATTTATTAATGTGCTAATTCTACCTAGAGATTAGCAGTATGCAAATATAGAGATATCAAAATATGCATGTATAGAACAAATATATTGAGGATGATAATTAGAAAAAAGAGATGAAAAAGAAGTGATTGATTGTTCCTGTGTATAGATTTGAGAAAATCTAAAGAGATCATGTTTAGAATTAGAAAACCTGGATCTGAAGCCTACCTCTTCCAGATAATAGCAATTTAACAATAGGGAAATAAAGACACTTAAATTCTCTACACCTTAGTTTGTTCATAGTAAAATTGAACCCCAAATCTCTAGCTCTATGTCAGGATTACTGACAAAAAAAATGGAGTGAACTACAGGAAAGTACTTTTAAATTCAAAGTTGTAAAATAGTTGTATTGTGGCAAGTAAGTAGATAGTGATGTGTCCTATTTTGATGAAATACTCAGGACAGTTACATAAAGCACAATGTATGGTTAGAACTCATCTACTAAAACTGCAATAAATGGACCTTCAGGTTTTACTTCTAACTCTTTCATCAATTCATTAAGTAAACTTTATCATGTTATTTGACCTCTCTGAGATTATCAGGACCAGTTATTCACTATCCTCCAGGTTTCCTAATTTACAGGCTCCTCTTTAACCGGTGGGCAGAGTTCGTAAATCATATACATTGCTAGGTACCTATCCTTGGTTGGTTTCCACAAGACAGTAGACCCTGAGACACCATTTGAGTTTAAGAACTTATTTGGGAGGCGATCCCAAGAAACACTTAGAAAGAAGCAAAGAGATGCGATAGGGAAAGTCAAGAAGTCAATACGGAGTGCATTGATGAGCAGGTTAACGGTGCAGAAAGTTAAGGCTTTATTCCTCTAGTGACCTCTGAGAAGACTGTACAGAACATGTGAGAGTTGCCCCATCTAATGAGGGAAGAAGCTGGATTACTTGTCCTCCACTTCGTCCACTGATTGAGGAGTATCAACTCCGCAGTCATCTGCTCTGCCATGCACACTGATGATGTGTCCCAGGTGGTGCAAAGAAGCCACAGGCACATGTGGAGAGGACAAGATCAGCACCGAGGAGCTGTGAGTCAGGTGGTGCCAGCACGTGTTATAATGCTGCGGCTGACAGCCAGCTGCACTGCTCAGCTCTTCCTTCAAGCTAGCCTCTCAGCTTAAAACATAGATCGCTGATGCACCTTTTTCTTTTAATGTTTTCAGGGTGCTTCTCAGCTTTGGAGCCGAGGTAGTACTGTTCTTGGAACAGTGGTACAAAGGTTTATCATTTTTGCACAAAGGACTCTGCAAACACATAAACTTTGCTTCATGCTCCCCATGCTAGACATTTTTGTAGATTTATCTCAGATTGACAACTCCTTCCACCCAGTCACACTTCAGTCCCTTTTTTTCCTCAAGTGTTGCTACCTATAAACCATTCGCCATCCAACATCCATTGGGTTGCCTGCTTTGTGGAGACTCCAATTTGCAACAGATTCCTAGTTTTAAAGAGATTAAAATTAGGGAAATATCAACCTCTGGGCTTAAAGAACAACTACCTTATATAGGTGAACAGGAAGGGTGGACTGAGGAGATCTTCTCTATAGGAGGATTAGAGAAGACAAAGATTCCATCAAATGTGTAACTGGAAATCAGCCAGACAAAAAACACAACAAAAATAGGGTAGAATTTTATTGAGTATATAAAATAAATGACAAGTCAACAGTGGAGAGCTAGACGTTGAATAAATAGTTGCAGAAAATGAGGGAATTTCCTCTCTAGGAAGTTTTAAAGAATGGATTATTACATTTCAGAGGATAGTACAGGTGGGTTTTTTTTTTTAATCTGATGAATGACTCTACCTCCTTAATAAAGTGATGGAAACACTCATGACTCAGTTTTGTCAGTCACTGGATTCATACACATAGTATTATAATAGCATTATAAAAGGCTTGTGTAAGAATTTGTATTTATATTTAGCTGCTTAAAGGGAAGGAAAAGAAAGGGAAGTAATATATTTCGGAGCCACTTATATGCCAGAGATTAGCAGGTGCTTTTATTTATTCACACACCAAATATTGTTTTGAGCAGCCACTATTTGTCCAATATGGTTCTAGGTACTGAGACGTGTTTGTGAACAAACATGCTATGATTTCTTATTATGGTAGAGATTATATGGCAGAACAGGAAACCAGACAATTAATATTCAGGTAAAATAAATATATGAAAAAGTATCTCAGAAGATGATACTTAATATGAAAAAATAAAAGAACAGGGGACGTGAGCATTCCAGTCAAGGTGGAGGTTGAAATATGAATAAAATGCATAGGATGGGTTCCATTATGAAGGTCACATTTGAGCAAAGACTTGAATGAAGTGAGGAAAGTAGCCAAATAAATAATTGCAGAAAGAGTTCCTCAGTTCCAGGGAACAATGTAAAGATCACAAAACCTGTCAGCAAAACAACTAAGAGGCCAGTCAAGGGAACTGGGGTTTGGTAACAATGAACTTTCATAACAATGACTGGAGGTTCTTACTCAAATGTATCTGCCTCCAAAACCTCCCCTTTTCTCGTTTATCCTGGTCACAGCTTTCCATAAGCACGAAAAATCACCTTCATGGTAATTTTTCTGGAGACAATTTCTTTCTCTTGTAACATCAACTGGATGGAGTTTGATGAGATGATTGTCTAGTTGCAATCTGTATTCACACCTACAGATGCAAATACAATTATAGATTCATAAATATAGTAAGCCTGATTAGAAAACAGAACTTAAGATGTATTACCTTCAATCACGTTGCTCTTGTAGTTTTAACTGTTTTTATTTATTAAATAGTAAATGATAAGCATACTTAAGTTTGTCTCTAAAGCTGGGCATGGTGGTGCACGCCTTTAATCCCAGCACTCGGGAGGCTGAGGTAGGCGGAGGGTTGTGAGTTCGAGGCTGGCTTGGGCTACAACGCGAGCACAAGGCCGGCCTGAGCTACATAGTGCGACCCTGCCTCAAAAAACTAGGGCCAGGAGTTTGGCTCAGTGCCTTAAGCGCCTGCTCTGGCAGGCGCGAGGTTGTGAGTTCAATCCCCGGTGCCGCAAAAAAAATAAATAAATAAATAAAAAAGTTTGTCTCTAAGCAGCCAAACTGGCCTGATAGTCATTTTCCCTGAACCAGTTGGAAGGCCTGGCCAACTGATTTGGCCTTGAAAAGACAGCTGAACTAGTCTGCTTGAAAGCACAGCCATTTGTGGCCATGTTAGCGGGACTGTTTATTTAAAGTGACATATTTCATGATTGCTTCCAGTGAAGTGTTTATTCTTTCCATAGAAACCAATTCTAGTGACTTTTATCTGAAACTAGCAACATCTCAGTTAGCTTGTTCAGATGTGTTCAAAAGATAGACACAACTCAGCATAACTAAAAACATACTGGCTGACGAGTTCTGCTGGAGGAGAATTTTTATTTGCAACTGGGTATTTCCACGTTCCCCCAGAAGACCCACCACTTGAATATGTTTGATTCCTTTTCCACCATCTTTCATGCTTTGTTTTTTTCCTCTCAAGGATCCAGAGTGCAGTATTTCCCAAAAAAACATCCCTGGAATTAGAAACGTACTAAACTGAGGTTGTCAGCATCCCCTTGCTATGAGAATAAATTGAGACTAAAGCTGAGACACATCTAGTGATGATATTCATCTTACATAATAGTTGCTGTGGATTTTTAATGAGATTCTTTTTATGCACAGTGAAATTTTTAGAGTTCTGTAGACAATATGAACTGTATGCTTTTAAATTACTTTATGTAATCCATGGAACGGAGATAAGACATATTGATTGCCAAAGCATCTTTTCCCAAGGAGTAACAAATGTGTTAATGATATGAACTCATTAATTTTCTATGCTCCTTTAACTAGTTGAGGGTTGGATATTATTTTCCCAGTTTCACAAACAAGGACTCAGCATCAACCTCTGCTGTTCAGCAAGAGACAATTGTCTGGAAATTAAACCTCATTATCATGCACACTGCTTTCTCTGGGGTTAGCGATTGCTTGTCTCTTTTGCACTCCAATACTGTAAAATTTTGGTCTTTTTAAAAGCACACACACACACACACACACACATGCACTATGCACACACATACACTTTTTTCCTGACTATAAGACACATTTTCAAGGGAAATTACTGTTATGCTGAAACAAAATTGTTTTTGCAAAATGAATGGAGGACAACTGTGGTTAGTCCTCAGTTTTGCGAAACAAAAAGGTGAACTTATAATATCTAGTGCTACTGATGGTATAGGGAAATAAATACTCTGCTATATTGTTAAAATTCTTTTCTTTTTTTTTTTTTTTTTTTTTTTTTTTTTGTGGCACTGGGGATCGAACTCAAACCTCGCATCTGCCAGACAGGCACTTAAGCCACTGAGCCAAACTGCCAGCTCTTTGCTATATTGTTAATAGAGAAATGAATTGGCACAAAATTTTTTATGATCAGCTGGAAATTCCTATTAATATTAATATATTTATATACTTTTGCTTTGGGAGTCTCTTCCAAAGAAGGGAAAGTCTTAGTATGTAGGATATGTGCACAAATGTGTTAGTATTATTTATTATGACCATGAGCAGACATATATATGTATATCAAAAAGGGAAAAATGTGATTTCTCATTAATAATTGAATGAATGAAGAATTTGTAATGAATTTTTCCTATGGAAAGTTATATAAAAATTTATGTTAACTTTCTGTTACTATACCAAATATCCAAGAGAATCAACTCATAAAGAGAAAATGTTTATTTTCAATTACAGTCTCCGCAGCATCAGTCCATGGTCTGACCATTCCTTGGATTTAGACTTCCAGTGGGGGTGCCAGATGACAATGGCAGGAAGCAAGTAGCAGAGTAAAGCTACTTACTCATATAATTGGGAAGAAAAAGAAAGAAAGAGGGAGGGGTCTGAGGTCCTACTGTCCATTTCTTGGGGCCCCAGTGCTCTACAGACCTTCTGTTGGTCCCACTCCCAAGGCTCTAACATCTCTTGAGAACATCACCTTGGGGAAGAAAACTTTTCTACATTGGCTTTGGAGAACACTTAAGATTCAAACTATAGGGAGAGAGGAAGGAGGAGAGGAGAAGGGAAACAAAAAGAAGCAAGATATCTTAAATACATATACCCACTCCCTAAGATGAATGTAAACATGTGTACTGCAAACTTAAACTAACAAAAAATTTTTTTAAAACATTCAAACTATAGAGCCATTAAGGAACAAATTCACTACAGTATTAATCTGGAGGGATAGTCAGGTAAAATAATGGAAAGTTCAATTTGAGGATTCCATTAGCCATTGCTTAAACAGAAAAAAGTATACCTGCACATAAGAAAATATGTATTTACCTATATGTTTATAGGCCCAGAAAAACATATAGAAGAATAAGTCCCAAATTGCTAATTGTGACAGCTCTATACACCTCCATGTTGGTGAAGCTGAGTAGAAAAAGTAGTACCATGAAATCTGGAACATTATTTTGATCAGACTGTCTGTGTATATATTTGTTTTTGTAGTGTAAAATAAATGTCTGACAAAAAAATAAAGGAAGAAAGTGAAAAAAGAAACAGAGGACTTGCAAAACATGACGAGGCATAAAGCAGGGGTTCTGGAGTCAAACATACTGAGTGAAGAATTCCAGTATTTCTACTTGTTACTGTATAATGTCGGGCACATGATTACTCCTCTGACGATTCTTATGTAAACGGAGATAATACCGACTCAATGTAAAACACAGGGCACCCTGCCCGGCAGGCAGTAGACACATAATCAGTGCTGCTGTTGGAAGAGGGCGGATTATCCAGGTGTGAATTAAAAGAAGCAAAAGATCAAAGGTGGGCAAGGTAGGAAAGAAAATTTCCTTGGGATTTCCTGGTCAATTTCCAAAATTAGGAAATTAGCATCACAACCTTCTCCCAGAGCAGCTGAGATTCAGAGATTCAGTCTATTTGCTGTTCTCCAGGTAGTCTTTGAAGCTCCAGCTCAAAGCTGAGGGTAACTGACCTGATGGATGCTTTTTCTGAAGGTTCTGCTATTCACCAGCCATGAGAACCAAGAGATAAGCTCTTGATCTTTCTGAAGTTTAAGGCTCATAGTGAAAGCTTTCTGTGTGTGGCTTGAAAAGGAGGGTCAATCAGAAAGCAGAAAGCAGGAAAAGAGAAAGAGGGAAGGGAGGAAGAAGAGGAGGAAAGAAAATAGGTGGGGGAGAGATGCAACAGGGGGAGGAGGAGGAGGAAGAGAGAGACAAAAATAGTGAGAGATCCTTTGTGACAGTCGACAGAAATTAATTGAGCAAAAACACGACTGTTAATCAGCTGCTGGATGGATTATGCTGGAAAAGATTCATTCTTGGCCTGCTGTGCTCCACCTGGCTGGACTATGGTTTTATTCTCCAAAGCTACCAGCCTCAAAATAAAAGCCAAAGCAGAGGCAGAAACAAAAGCCATAGATGGGATAAAATGTATGGATAGCAGAAATGGAAGGAACCAACCTAGTACGAATAGCCAATAAAGGACAACATCACTCTAAGGGAACTTGACAAGGTTTGCTGGTAGCCACCAGACTTTTACCTCTGAGGACACCAGAGAAAGCATGGCTTTGCCAGCACTTAACTGAACTTCTAACCTCTGCAATTCCAGGACAAAAATTGCTATTGCTTTGAGACACTCAGTTTGGGATACCTTTTTTAGATATTCTTTGGAAACTAAAAAGACTTTGGTGGAGTTCAGAAGTATGAAAACAACAACAAAAACAACAAAGCACCCAAGATACGATCTCTTCTGGGGTAAAACTTCAGGACTTATGACTAGAATGGCTGTTGATTGGCTTAAGAAATAATGTTGAGTTTCTTAATCTAATGAGAAATAGGAAATACAGATTATTCTATAACCCACTGTACAGAGATGAGATAACAGGTTTTGTCATATCACTAGTCTATGGATCTCTGTGTGTGTTTTTAATGTATATACCACATGTTTTTATATTTAAATATTGGAGATCATATGGTAGACTTCCAGCAAGAGTCTGGCAGTTCTTCCTAATTGAGTTTGCTGTCCTTTGCAGTTCTGTTGACCTTCTCAGTGAGTCACAGAAGAGGTTTCAAGAAGGAGAATGTAGTTCTATAATGGTGCATCTGGATCATATCAAGACTTCTATCACTATTTGCAGATAGCTTTTAGACTTTAGTTCAGCACATACTCAAAATACTTTTGGTAAATAGTCTTTAGGAAGACTTTGCTTTCTCCAATATATTCTGTAAAATAGTGAGTCTTGTTCTTTTTTTTATCTTGATGATAGCATTTTAATTTTTTCTAAGATTTGAAGTTCATTGTAACACAACCACTGTGTTTTCTTTGCTGGCTGTGTTCTTTCTCACCAGACCGTTTTAGATTCTGCTCCTAAGCAAATAGAATACATTTGTACCACTGTAGCACCATTAAACACTCATAGGTATCCTCAGCTGAATTCATATCTACTATACTTACAGCAAGAGACAAGGTGACTTTAGCTATTTATCTTGCCATTTTCCACTGTAACAACTAAATAAAAATTTGTTTATTCTGATTACATTATCAGGTATTTGGACTTATCTTTATAGTGCATATAAAGACTGTTATTTTTGCATAATTTGTCCATGTTTTGTATCCTCATAATTTACCATGAATTAACATTCCAATTAAGGTGCAAACTCTTAATTTATTCCAATACTTGAGTCAAATATGTCACCACAAAATATCTTAAAGTGATTGGTATGTTAGTTTAGTCTCTTCATATTGTGTGTGTGTGTATATATATATATATATATATCACATTGTAATCTATAAACATAAGAACTTATTGTACCTATTAAAATAATATAATTTAAAAAAAGAAAAATATGCAGGTACAAGTCTGATGTGATCCATAAACAGGGCAGTGAAATGTAGCAAAATTCTGATATGAACAGAATTATCAGTCATCCTAAATCATAGGGAAAATTGAGTTTATATTTATGTCCTAAATCTGATGGAAATTTTTTTTCTGACAAAATTTCTATTTTTCCATGTACTTTGCAGAATTCCACTAGCATAACTTTTTGCCAAATAAAGTAGAACTATTACAAAATAATTGTAGCAAAAAATTGATATTTCTAAGGATGTTTTTGATTTTTAAAATGTTATTTAATGAAATTGATTTATTCAACATCTGTGTTGGATGAATTTTTTAATTAACTGTAATACTTAACTGTTTAAAGCAACATAGAATAAGACAGTAGTTAAGGATTGGAATTAATTAAGGAAAAAATTCAAATAGAAATGGTTTGAAGAGAGTGACCAGGTTTTTTGGCAGGAAAGTGTAGAATTTAGGAAGAAAGACACCAGAGTTTTCAGTTTAGTTGTAATACATTTACTCTGCCCTAGGACAATTCATATGACCCAAATTTACCCATTAAAAAATGAATACTTTGGAGGCAATAACTTCAACAATTTGAAACAGTTAATATCTATAGGAAAGGATAAAAAGAAGAAAATGGCAAAATGAATTTACTGGAACAGTAACTATCAATATTCATTCTAACCTCTTTTAATGAAGAAAAAGAAAAAGCTACATACTTTGTCAATGGGGTTTGAATGTACTAATGGTATAATAGTGGTTTTACTGTATCAATTTAGCTAAGCTGTATCTTTTCCATAAATTTCCTCCCTCTGTGATCCTAGATAAGAACTGGCCACAAAAAAAATTAGCAAGAGGCTTGGGGGGCAGAAGGCAAACGTTAAGGAGCCCCCACTGTGACCTGAAGGTCTGCAGAGGGGACCAGGTGCTGTTGTGACTTGTTGGGGAGGAGGTGGCCCCTGCTGCATGATCTTTGCCACCATTGTCTCTGAGTTTGGGGACACTACATGGAAAGGGCAAAGGGTTACCAGATTTTGTAAACAAGAATACAGAATGCCCACTGAAATCTGAATTCAAGACAAACAACAACTCATTTTTTAGTGTGTGTACATATATTTTAGATATATACTAAAAGACTCTTTATTTTGTGCTCTCTTACTTTTTCTTGTTTGTATTAATTTCACATGTAATTGGGTGCCCTTATTTTATCTTCCCACACTGAAAAGGTGCCAACTTTTTCTGTCAATCCACTCTCCTGCTGGGAAAGGAGACAGAGCTAGATGTAGGTTCTAGCAGGTATTTGCAAGTCCCATTCACCTTCCCATTTCCATAGCTCACATCTAGGCAGCCATACTGCCCCATACAAATTTCCAGAAGCAAGGATGACCACTTACTTCCCTTACACCTGGTCCTTCATATGTTCCCACAGGAGAGTCACAATAAAGAAGCTATAAAAAATAAATCTCTTACTTCTTGTCACCTACTGTGGCTCCTGGACTGAACTCTGATCCAAATATTAATTACAGCCACCTTCTCAATTAGGCTTTAGAGATGAACTATATTTTTCCCCCCACAAGTCAGTGACTCCTCTGTATGACCTTTTCCATTGTGTTCTACATTGATTGACTTTCCAGACTTTTTATTCCACACTCGTGTTTTTATTTCCGCATCCTAGTTCACCATGGAGAATGGCACCAGAAGGGGTTCATGGTCATCACCTATGAGCTAGGAACTATATCACCTATCCACATTCATTGCATTTAATGAATTTAGACATTCATAGGTTTTCTGAAAATATGTTTCACTTTTTTTTAAGAGCAAAATACTTAACTTTGGAGTCCATGGGTTGGTTGTGACTGGAAAACCTTCCAAGCCTCTTCCTTTCACAGCCTAGATTGGGAAGCTGCTGAGTTGACCCACCAGTGGGCTACTGAATACTGGATAATGTGGCCCTTGCTTTCCCTGTGTGTTAAGCCTCAAACTCTTACAATGAATTTGTCCACAGTTTCTCATTGTTCGGTGCTCTGACAGGTGAAAGAGAAGATGCCTGATCCCACTTTTAAGGCACCATGAATAGAAGTGATGGTTAGACGAAGAGAATGCTAAATATGACTGTAAGACTGCCTGTGAATGCCAGCTCATTATTGACTGATATCCATGCTCAGAAAGAAGCTTCCAGATTGTGATTTCTGTATGCTGAACTGGTCCATTTAGTTCTTTTGTTGGTTTCTTGCCTAAACCTGACTGACGGTCTCAGCCTCTCAGCTCCATCTATTCATCAGAGCACAGTCATGACTGCTAATTGACAAAGGTGTTGGAGGTGACAGTAACAAAGAAAAAATCTGCCTGCACTGACATAGCATCTTTCAATGGCTTTAGCATATTCTGCATAGAATCTCTTATTGATCTTTACTACATATCCAATGACAGGAGTAGAACTGCAATTACACAATTCCAGTATATAAGGAATGCGATCATAATGCAGAAGTTTGACTTGCCCCAAAACAGTAAATTTTTAGAATAAAACCCACACATTTTGCTTACTATTGGAGCACATTAAAGTATCTTCTGGTAACACTTAACAGAGACAGGAGAGAGCAGGAACACTGGGCAGCCTTGATTCGACATTGTCGTGCTGTCCAACCCTGAGTCACGTTCTTTCCACATTCTTCCTTTCATGATGAAACACAACTTACTCTGGTGACAAAGAACGTAATTTGCCAAGCTGTAAATGATGTAATCACATTGCAGCAACTCCATTGGGCAAATGAGAAAGAAATACATAATAGAGGATATCGAGCTGACAAACAAATTCAAATGTTTGTAATGACGATGAGCTGAGTCAACAGCTTTTAAACAAGAACACTGACTATAAAACACTCAATGTATTAATACCACTGAGACACAGGGAATATTTTCAGAAAATTCTTAAAATGTTGGTATGACTTGCATCATGTCACAATGAACTCTTCATCTCACCACACTTGTGATTCAGGTGTCCCTGTTTTCCCATGGTTTTTGAACAAAGTGTGTTTTTAGAATTATTGAAATATTTTAGATAACTGGGCCTGACCCCTATAAACATAAAACCATTGCTGTTATCATGATTTTGGAGTAAAAAAAATGTCTGAAAAGTACAGTGCAAACAGAATACCGTGTAGAATTTCATCTTTTCCTGATAAAGCTACCAAAAGTGACTGTTACATATTTTCAGATAGAGACACCTTGATATGCTTTTACTTTTCCCTGGAGTGTGAAAAATTGGAGTGTTTTAATGTAAGCTATTCTATCCTTTAAAAAATGTCTCCTGTTTCTCCTGTGTTATCATGTCATGCTGTGTCCTTATTGTTACTGTCAATGACTGCATCTAGTGACCTCAGTTCTCTACCTTACCCCACTGTGCCTTCCACCAAGTCTTGCTTTTTTGCATAAATATCAGGTAACATAGCCAGATCAAAATAACCCTCATAATGTCATGCACGTTTCTAAACTGTGGAAAGCATGGAAACATAAGAGAAGCTGAAAAAATATCGAGAATATTCTACCTGTGTTTGCATTTGCATATAATTTGATGGCAGGGCTTATGATATTCATCCATAAAAGGTTGGGTCCATAGATATGATCCAGAAGCACAGGGCTTTTTTCTAAATATTCTGTGGGTGCTTCCTGATCAAAGTGATGCTGCTACTTAGTGCATCCTCTAGGTTGCAAAGCATTTCCTATGTCTAATGATCAGTTTGATCATTCTCACTCAGCTCCTGGTTATAGGAAATAATAAATATTTTTAAATGTACATTAACATAATTTGGAACTAGGAGACATCTCTGAGTTATTATAACCACAAAAAATTGAGGATGGTCTGAACCTAAACTATGAAATGAAAAATTATATGCCCAGTGTGATATTGTGTGTCTGTAACTCCAGCAGTAAGGAGGCTGAGACAGGATTGCTACAAGGGTTGAGGCCATCCTGGGCTGCATAGAGAGCTCAAGGCCAGCCTGAAGTGAGACCCTGTCTTAAAAAAAACAAAAATAAATAGATAAATAAAGCAGTCGATTGAGTCGTAGTATCAGTGAAATTTAAAATATGGTGTAGAATGATTGGTGAACTGAAATTTCATTGTCTTTGATTCTAAATCCTGCTGTGGTTTGCTTTGGGGTCCCATCTTCATTTCTTCTTGAGATATGGCTTTAAACTGTTGATAAATGTCCTTCTGTTTTGGGAGTGCTTATTTTCTTTTGAGCTCATTCATCTTCCTCCTGCCAGGGAATTTGAATCTATAATTGTTCAATGGCAAGGTTAGATTTGCTATCTGAGTTTGTAACAGTTAACAAGTGCACAGATCCACCAAATTTAAGGCTTATCACTGTAAAATGTACTTTCTTCAAACAGCAAGCTGATCTCTTTGAGGGAAATGTTGTCATTTAACTTTTGTAGCCCTGGACACTACCTCTATAAGCACCATGACATTCTAGGAAGCAAGAGTGTTAAAAGATTTATAAACAACCTCAAAGATCAACATAGGTTTATGCTTGGATGTTTTGATTCTAATTTCGGTTACTCATTTTTTTTTATAGTTTTCACTATTATATAGATAAGAGGTATTACTAGATAACTGATTTTCGAGTAACTGGTTGTTTGCTTGTTTGTCTGCTTGTCCAACAGTGTCCTGGACAGATATCTTTGTTAGAAGATATTCTTTCAAAATATATCAATGGGGCACTATAACTGTTTATGCTCTAACTTCCTAGTTTACCATTTTTTCCTCTTCTGAATGAACTTTTCCCTTAGTTTTTTTTCCATAGCAAAATTAGATCAGTAATGTCACCCTTTATCCCCTAGCTTGCCTAAGAAATTGACATCTTAGAGATTTTACTGATTGATTTGAGATAGTTTTCTAATTCTATATTCATAGTTTTCTTCAAGAGCACAGTCATTTGGGGAAATGATTGGTGCATCAGAGCGATTTTCTAATAATGAAGCCAAGTAGCATAGTCACTTTCAAGAGACTACTCCAAGGTTTAGCATGGTGTGAGTGTAGGCAATAAACATGGCATTATCTGAGAAGTATTTAAAAACAATGACAAAACCAACTAACATTCTGTCTGCTTTTCATGTTCATGAATCACTGACAAATCTAAACAATGCCAGTGATAAAATATTCCTCTGGGCTGGACCCCTGCCACTGTCACTCCCTCACCATGTGTCATTGACTAAAGCATCAGCTTTAGCAGCAGTACTTGAAAGTTTTTGGTTGAAGAGAACAAAAACTTTCACAATCATGTACAGAATTAATTGCACGCTTATGACACAAAACCTGACACAATGGAAAATTGCAGCCTTTAGTCCCTAAGGAAAAGGGACCAAGATGGAAAGTGAAGTGAGCATAGTGGCCCAAGCCTGTAATCCCAGCATTTCAGAGATTGAGGCAAGAGGATCACTGTGAGTTCTGGGTTACACAGTGAATTCAAAGCCAGTGTGAAATACATAGTGAGAACCCATCTCAGCAAAACCTAAAATAAAATAAAATGGAAAGCGAATTCCAGCAGTATCACAAGCCAAAAGAACAACTAACAGAAGTAAGAGACAACCTAGAAAATGAGAGAAAAATTTTGCCAACTACTTTTCAGATGACTAATATCTAGAATATATAAAGAACCCAAAAAAATTAGACCACCCAAAATAAAAGACCCAATTTAAAAATGACCAATTTAATGAATATACACTTCCTTAAAAAAAAAGTACAAATAGCCACTAAATACAAGAAAAAATGTTTGACTTTGCTGGCCATTAAAGAAGTGCAAATTGAAATAACAGTTATATTCGGTCTTACTTTAGAAAGAAAGGGTATCACCAAGAAATCAAATAATAAATGCTGGTGAGGCTGCAGGGAAAAAAAAAAACCTCTAAATTGTTGGTGAGCATGTAAATGGAACCACTATGGAAATCAACATGAAGATTCCTCAAAAAACTAAAAATTGAAATTCCATTCAACCCAGTTGTTCTTTTCTAGGTATCTTCCTGAGTTAGAAGATATCATATTGCAATCATACACACATATATATGCTTACAGCAGCACAACTCATTATAGGTAAAAATTGGACGTGGCCTACATGTTCAATAACAGATGAAGAGGGATTGAGAAACTGTGTTATATATAAACAATGGAGTACTACTCTGCTATATATCAAGGATAAGTTTGAGTCATTTGTAGGAAAATGGATGTACCTTTGAGATCACAGTGTTAAGTAAAATAAATCAGACACAGAAGCTTAACTATCTCATGGTTGCCCGTATATAAAAAACCTGAAGTATGAATAAAGAACTAAATAAAAGACAGATAATAAGAAACAGGGAGACAGATATTTGCAGTTGGGAAGGGGACCAAGCGATGAAGAGAGTGGGGAGGGTGGGGTGAAGATGGAAAGGAATTATGCTTTGTATATGGACCAACCCTCCATGACGAATGCAATCATGTACTCCAAACACGTCTAAGAAAAATTTTTAAAAAATTTAAAAATCCAAAAAGACCATAGCAAAAACAAGAAAATAAAAATTTAAAGGTTTGAGTAATCAGCACAGGTGGGCTTTCTCAAGATACTTGTTCACCACATTAAGTCCATCAAACACCACTCTAAATATGATCTGTATTATGTCAGTGAGTCTATTGCTGGTACAGCGTCTAGCTCAGAAAAGCTCACAGATGAAGATGGCGCCCTTCACCACCCACTGCACTTCCTGTATAGACACCCAGAAGGACTCACCCTCTCTAACCCTATGGGACACAGAATGAATTCAGAGAACACACAAGTCTTTGCCAGTATAACTTTTACCCAAATATTCCTTTCTCCTGAAAGTTACAAGGGCAGAAACACCTGCCATTAAATGGCTTCAGTTTACTAGTGAGATGCTATGAAAGACATGACTGAAGGCCACCATGAACTTTTTAATCTTGCACAATTGGCTTCATCCACAGAAGGGGTAATGAGAAAGGGAAAAAGAAGACCTGGGCTGCTATTAAAAATGTTCTTGTGCAGGGAAAGTGGGGGGAATGTGACTGTGATGCTTCCCCTTAGTTTTATTTGAATAAGACACATCTCTTCCTAGTCTTATGAACACCCTGTACTTCATTAAAATTCAGAGAGATATTTTGCACAAATTACATGGTTCTCCAGAGCTGCAAGGAGGTTTATCCTGTATGATTTCAGAAGGACTTTTTCTAGGTCCCCTGCAGCCCTTTGAAGTGGTTTGACTGAACAGATCTTGGTTTTCTGGTCTCCTTATACCCCCTCTGCTCCCCAAGTCAAATCTGGAACTATAATCTCCACCTTTCTGCAGACAAGCACCAAATTGTATTTCCCTCATGGGCTCTAGAAGCTCATACCTAACTGCTTCTCTGTGAGGGTTTATTGTGATGTCTCAAAGATACACAGAGCAAAGGAATTTACCATGTTCTGCTGCAGGGGATGAGAGTTTTCCCTCCAAGTTACCATCTGCATCAATGAGATCACCTTTGCTTTAAAACTTTGGAATTCACCCTTGACTATAACCTATTTATGTCCTACTGCTAATCAGCCCTTGGGTCAATTCCATCTTTTTTTTTTTAATTCCATCTTATTTGTATCAACTTAGTCTATTCTTCCCAAGCTTCCAGTCACCACTCCCTTATACACCACCAATCCCTCTCACAACTGCCAAATTATACTTTACAAACTATACTGTGGTTACTATGAGTCAGCTGCCCTTTGACAGACATCAGTGATATTCGTATATCATTCCTCATGATGTGAATTAGGTATTGTTAATACCAGAGCCGGATATGGTGGTGCATGCCTGTAATTCTAGCACTTTGGAAGCTGAGGAAGTAGGACCAAGGCCAGCCTGGGGTAGATAGTGAGTTCAAGGCCAGCCTGAACTGCATAGTAAAAGTTTCTTAAATTTTTGTTTAGTCATTATTAATCGTGTTTAATTGGTGATTTAAAGTCTACAGAAGATGAATATATTAATTGGAGTCACATAGTTGTAAATTCTACATCCAAAGTTTATATCGCTACCCATGATGCTATACTGTTTTAGATTAGATTACATTAGGCTTCTGAATAGCAACTATTTCTACTGTCTTCTTAATATGCACTTCTTGTTTGCCTAAACTATATCTATCATGTTAAATAAAGAATTTTTCAAAATTCTTGTTTTTTTCCCAAGAATACCCAACATTCTTATTATTTTCACCAGTGTCTAAAAAGTTTCATTCTATTATGGCTTACTTCTGTAATTTAATCTTAGATTCCTCATTCATGTTTATGCCTGGCTGTACCTGTTTTCCTTCAGCTCAATACAGACTGCTGTGATTGTTGTCTTCCAGTCATGCATTATGTTTTTCTTTATATATATATATATATATATATATATATATATATATTTCTGCTTAAAACAACATAATAGAATATCCAGGAGAGTTATCAATAAGTACTTGATAAACTTATCTGAATGTATTTTATTCAACCTGAACTTGAGGAGTACTATTAGGCAAATATCACTTCTCATAATTAAAAACTACTCTTAACTGGGAAAATAGCTCCTTTACCTAGGAGGTAAGAATGCCACAAATCCTTTTGAGAAATGACTCTTACTTGGAATATTTCCTAGACTGTGGATCATGAGTTGATCTATGTAAAAAGTTCTAAGTCTGATTCTTGCACCTCAACCTATATAGTCTATGTATTTGCTACCTTGGCTCTATCTGCATCAAGTTGCATTTTGACTGAATATTTATAATGCACCTCTGCTAACAGGATGTAAAGTGTCAGTTAGAAATAGGTATGCAAATATTTTCATGGTAAAAAATGTATTTATTTAATATCCCTTAATTCTGGTATATTTGGTTAAAATGCATAAAATCTCAAGACTCTAGTCCCCCACACAAGTGGAAATCATGGCATGTCAAACTTTGAGATAAAATAAAGCATCCCAATGAAACATTTTGCACTACTCTACAATCTTATTTTATCACTTGTTTTTAGTTGCATTGTCATATTTTAAATGTGAACATCATTTTACATCAGATTCTCAAGATATCATATGCTATTCTTAATGCAACGAAGTTTAGAGTAACTGGTGGAGTTAGAGAGATAGGATGAAGAGAGATAGAAAAAGGTAACAAGTGTTCCCATCTGGCAAGAAATGTAGACAAGTAAACAAATATGTGTATTACAATTATATAACAAAAATCACTATTGTTGCTACTTATCTAATATTATTAAAAATTGTTTCATAACACATTTCTTTTCTGCTTTTTGTATTGTTGTCTTGCATTTTTATTCAAAATATTTTATACTCTACAAGATATTAGACCTATTTTTAAAATTCAATATGTTTTGGTTTACTGACATATTTATTCATTCTTTATTCCTGCATTTTTGATGGTTCCATCTTGGAATTTTTTTTCTTATGCCTGATGAATTCACTTTAATGAATCCTCTCAATTTTTGTTTGTCTGAAGATTTTTTTTCTTTACCTGGTCATGTGTTACCAGTTAATTTCTTTTACATTTAGAGATGTACTCTGGTTTCTATCATTTTTATTGAAGTCATACTTTCATTTTATGGAAGACAATATGTATTTTGAATTTTTGGAAAATTCTCTCTATCCCTTCAATTTAGGATTCAATTATAGGCATGTTTGAACTTTTGATAAATTCTACATTATCTTATGCTCTCTAATATTTTTTCTATTATTTTTCTGTTGTAGTTTGTGCTCTTCTCCTATTGATTTTTAAATTCACTGATTCTGTGCTTTTGAATGTCTAGTCTGCAGCTAAACATGCCTGTTGAATTATTAGTTCAGATACTGTATTTTTGGCGTTCTATTTTTGCCCATTACTCTCATATTTATTCTTTTCTTCTTTCTTCTTGAACCTACTACATCAAAATTTTAAAGTCCTTGTTGGCTAACTCCAATAGCTAGATTATTTTTATGTCTGTTAGCATCATTTTCTTCCTTTTAATTAATAGGCATGTACCATTTCAATTAAATGTCCCAAGTTTTAAGTATATCTACTGATTATAGTTTTCATGCTGTATATTGTATATAAAAAATAATTCACTTGCTAGATAATGTTATCTTCCACAAGAAAAGATTCTCCTTTATTCTGATGATTATTTAGGTGAAGATACAAACCCAGTCTAATAAAGGACTGAGTTGGATACAAACTGGCTTTGGGCTGTAGTAAGACTTTGTCCACTTTTAATCTGCCTCTGTTCTTAGAGGATGACTTTCTTGAGTGAAGTGAAACTCTGGTAAATGTTTCTCTCCTCTGTCCTGAGAGAGTATAGAGCCTTACTTTCGGCCTCCAAAGACGTTTGTTTAGCTCCATCTCCACATGGATTCAATACAGGTTTGCTGTCTTGAGAAGCTTGACTGTACATTTCCTAAGCAATACTAACCATATGACTTTTATTTACTCCATACTTTGGAAGTTTCTGCTTTGGGTTCCCATGTTTTTTGCACAGCCTCAGAATTCATGCCCATGGGGACAACTGGAAGTCTCCTCGAGATTCTGTATTTTCGTTTTAGTCCCAGGACTAAAACCTTCGCTGATTTTTCTTTTCCTTACAGGTCCTCTGGTTGGGCCACACCTGATCATTAGCCTGAGCCCAAAATAGGTAAAACTTTCTGGTAAGCAAATATTTTGATTATGGTATTGGTCAGCTGTTACTGGGACAGAATATCTGATACTTATACATAAAGAAGGAGTTTTATTTTACTTTATAGTTGCAGAAGCTCCAATCCTGGCTAGGGAAATATCAAGACAGAAATTTGTGTGGGAGCAAAACTGCTCACTTCATGGCCATCAGGACTCACAGAATAGTGAAAGAGCCTCAGGGATAAATAGGTCCTCAAAAGGCATGTTTCCCCTTTCCCCCAGACTCCCCCTGCTAAGAGCACATTCAGCTATGGGCAACACTGGGATAATCCACAATGACCAGAGAACTCCATAATCCAGTCACCTACCTGGGAGTCCCTTAATCCACTCAGGTTGACAATAAAATTTAACTGACATAATCAAATTACCTTGAAATTATTCTCTTCCTTCTGACTGCTTTTTACTTCTAGTGTCTGTTGATTCCATAGCATTGTTACATTCAAAATGTATTTGTAACATATCCAGCTTCTTTTTCTAGCTGGAACACTGATACACCTATTCTAATTACAGTGTGATTATACTAAGCAAATAGCGCGGTTGAATCTAGGTGTATTGCAGGATGTTATTAAGCAATGTTAAGGGTGATCTTTACCTCAAAATCTTTAGTGGCAAGAATGACATTTGCTGATATCCAGCTACTAGTTCTTGCTCTTTGAAGAGCTTAGAAAATAAACTGTACCTCTGACCTGTGATGATACATTCATCTCAAATACTGTTTAACGGTTCTCCATAGGTGTTCTTAAATACAGATAGTTTTTAAACCCTGGAAAGTGAAAAGAAAGAAGGAAAGGAAAGCAAGCAAGCAAGAAAGGAAGTGAATAAAAACAAAGGGTTTAAAATGGATCTAATAAGTACACACTAATGAACAAGACCTGTATAGAAGAAATACGTATCCTTAATTTGAAGCCATTGAATTTATGAGTACTGTGACTCTGGCAGAGTTTTTGACTATTATAAGACCTGAAGAAATTTTATAGAGTTTTAGTCACATAAAGAATGACTTAGGTATGCTCCTACCTAGAGTTATCTTACTGGAAAAGCAGTTGTGGAATTCTAGTTAGAGAGCACAGGAGAAATGGGAGTGATGTTACCAGGTCAAGGAGTTTGAATATGTTTCTCCAGGTCAAAATAGAGATAAGAGAAAAAGAAATGCTTTACAAATAAAAAATTTCAGTTTCTCAGGCAGTATATTGGTGGTGAGATGAAAGTGACCAGGCTACAGTGTGTGGGACCATCAGAATATCTGGGAAGGAAAGCAAGGCAGCCTGGAACTTTGATAAGCACAACCAAGATTACAATAGCTTGGAATTGCTTTAAGCATGGTACTTAATATGTTTTGAGGCATCAAATATCTCTAAAGAAATGAGATTTTTGTGCATATTAAGATGCATTTTATAGAGGACAGAAACTACTTTTCTACTTAAAATAGATATAAATGCTACAATCCTTTTGTAGATAAGTAACAGATAGTATAGGACAATTATAAGGCCCCGCAAAGAGAATGCCACAGTTTCAGTAGCATATTTCAATGTTATTTGAATTTTTTTTATCTTCTCAACATAATGCACACTTTTAATTTTTCATGCAAAAGTTTTAATTGCTTTATTATACCTAGTTAATGCTGCCAATTTAAAGACCAATATATACAGCAAAAAATAATGAAGATCAGTTCATCATTAAAATTTAGTAAATATGAAACAGTTGATTAAATGTATTATCTTCTTTTATTTTGACTGATGTTTTGCAAAATTCAGATTTACTGTAACAGATAACTTTATTAAGAAGTAAAAGTTGGAGGTAAAAACAACAGCCAAAATAAATTCCTGGTGTAAAAGAGACAAATGATTCATTAATTACACCTGAAATGGATTAACTGCACTCTTCATGCCACTTAACAATACTTGCTTCTTAAGCATCTTCTTTACAAAAGTAATAATACCTTTATAAAACACATTAATTGACCAATTTCACCATGAATGAGACATGTTCTCATCTATCCCTACATAGCAGTGCCCACAAATTCTAGAACTTCAGAAAGTGAAAAACTAAGGTACACATTTGATTAAGAATTAATAGCTTTATGATTTATTCTCAGCATAATAGTTGATAATAGAAGTTTTGATCATTTGTTTAATAAACCAGAAAGTCTATTATTGTGAACACATCACTGTGGCGGGTGCTCTGTGTGATTCCATTGTGATGTGTGGTCATCATGCAAGGCTGTATTTAGGGAAAGACAAAACAAGGCAAAAAACAAAACGAAACAAAAAAAAAGCCCTGAAAGCCTTCCAGGCTATTATGATACATCCCGAAGTATAACATCCAGTAAAGGACCACTACTGCAGAACATTTTTTGCTATGATATTTGCAATTTAAGAATTTTAGAAATTTTCTGTCATTTTATTACTTCCAGTCTCAATTCCTAGCTAAAACTATGTTCATCATATCACATATATTTCAAAAATTTTTCAAAATCCTTCACTGTTTCCATAAGTGGTAGTCCTTTGCTTCTTATTGACGTATGAGCTAATGGTGATATGAAATTTTGCTTGGGGAATGATGTGTGATTATGCAATAGGAGATTTTTGGCCATATTTGGTTTGCTGCCTAATCTTTAGTGTTTTAGAGATCTTAATCAATCCAAATAATCTACGAACTTCCAGACTCTATGATAAGGAGCATATTACACTCTAGAATCCAAAGAGACAGTGGGAGGGAGTGAGGAGAAAAGGAGCAGTGGGCATAAAAAATTATGATATACTGTGTAGCTGTACCAATTCTCCACAATAAATGTAAACAAACATTTGCAAACAAACAAACATTTGCAACAAACAGACACTAATAAAAATAAAACTTTGAAAGAAAAAAACGTGTGTCCATAACACATAAAAATGAAAAGTACAATCCATAGAATTAACATAAACTAGCAACATTTCCCATTTTAAGCTTCTTCAGTGCTACGTACTTTCATGGTCATTATAAATTAGAAATGTAAATGCACAGACAAATTTAGCAGAGATCACTAATAAGCTTAAGAAAATCTTTTGAAATTTTATTTGGGAGACATATTTTGAAAAGAATCTTACATAAAATAAAAAAAATTTTATTAATTTTTACATGTAATTGGAAATTGTGGTACACTGGCACTCCTTGGTGATGTATAAAGAATATTGTACATGCTTTCATTCACTGATAGGGTAGGAAAAGCCTATTATGTGCATGGGCTATGGATGGCACCGATTTTACAATGTGAATAAAGTCCTTGAATCATGGAAGTTGTCTAGTGAGAAAAATGAAATAAGAAGGAACTAAGTAATCACAATGTAAGTATATGACTGCAAATGATAATTAGTGCTACAAAAGAAAAATCACTCAATGGAGGAAATCAATATCAAAGATATTTTAATTATGTATCCAAGAATCATGGTATCTTTGAAATTAATGCAATTATAGTGAGCAGAGGACCTAGATGCAGGAGATGAGAATGAAGAAATGTGAAAGGAAAGTTGCATAGCCAAGGCCCTGCCAAAATGAAGTG
This sequence comes from Dasyprocta punctata, assembly GCA_004363535.1. NCBI lineage: Eukaryota > Metazoa > Chordata > Mammalia > Rodentia > Dasyproctidae > Dasyprocta > Dasyprocta punctata. The sequence continues at coordinate 35,569 of RJWM01001608.1, read as the reverse complement.
CCAAAAGATATTCACAGAAAAAGGGTTGGTGGCCAGCTCGCGGCATACTAGACCCTGACCCTGCACTCATCAGCTCTTCCTTAGTGAAACCCAGAGGAGGCACAAGAACGCAATAGGCAGAGGAACGCTATCCATTATCAAGACCCAGTTATGGAACCATTTGCTTAGGCTAGTAATTCAGTCCTACTGACCTAAAACTAAAACAAATGTAAACATTTCTCTCGGTACTTTTATCCTAAAGGCCAATTTTTAAGTTTTCAGGCTTTATCAATTCAATAAAAGGAAAACTGTTTTTAAAAATGGGAAAAATACTAGGAGAAAACTAGTGTACTTTGAAGGCAGCAACCTCAAATGATGGTCAGGGCTCTAATTTGCTTCTTTAAAATTCAGTCTCTTTATCATTATGTGTTCTCTTGAGCAGAATTTCTTTCCAAACATCCAAGAGAGAAAAAACAGAATGTAAGTTAAGACAAAGTGAGTGCCAGTTTTTAGTTTTAGTATCTCATTGAATGATATGCTTTTCGGTTTTGAGAAAATTTCTTAAAATATCTGTAAGATGTATTGGATGTTCATTAATTGTCAAAAGACATAGTATATAAGTGGGGAAACTATTCTGATGATTAGAAATAAGAGTTAAGAAGAAAGAAAACAATTATCTACATGTGATACTGTCCCATATAGAAAAAATTATAATATTTTCATCCTGTGGATACTCTAGTCTTTATATTGCCAAGTTTTTAGTGTACTTATGCTTGTATGTATTATTTATTTTCCTGCACATGTCTGAAGAGATTAAGTAGAACCTTAAATTTTGTTGGGCAAATTTGATGGTCAGTTTAAAAAGTCACACTTAGTAACATGTTGGTATAGCAAATGCGTATATGTGTGGCCTTCTTCATCTGTCACCATGTTTATCCATGTGATTTTGGAGGGACATATTCCCCTTTAATCATACTTTCTCCCCATCACCATTAATCTTGATTATGTCAATTGAATTTATTAATAATTTGATTATTAATGTTTGAAGCATAATGGTTTATCAGCAATTTAAAATAATGACCTGTCTATTAATTAAAGATTCTCAAACTATACCTCTCAGTGATTTATTTCTTTAAAATGATAACTTAGAACATTATTAAATTTTGAGAAATGAAATTGCATATTAATACCTGACAGAAACTCTATCCCTTGACCTCTACCAAACAGAATAAGGGCTGTAAAAGAATATTGGAAAAGGACAGCTGGAGGTTCAAAACTTTCCCTATCCTTTTGCCCTCCCTGAGCTTGGATGTGGTGTGATTTGAAAGCAGAAAAGGAAAGAGAGGCAATTCTTGCCAAGCTCAGGAACAGAGAGTTTCCTATCTTCATCTGCCTTAGGAGCAATGGAAGCACTAAGGTGTCACAAAAACTAATTAATAGTCTAGTTTGTGCCTACTGTTCCTCTTCTCTGGTTTCCTAGTGAAGGTTGTTACGAAAGGTCTGGGTTTTGAGGAGACCTCGAATTTGTAAACTGGTAAAAATTCCTTTGGGAATTCCATTTCATCAGTTTGTATTTTGTATGTTAGTAAGTTAAGGTTTAACATCTGCAAAAGCAGGGTTCTGGCTGTCAGTTGGGTTTGGTTCACATTCAGAGATGTCCTAGACTCATTCCAGGGGTTCCCCCACAGGATCCGTATCAAAACAAGACCAGAGCAGTAACAATGTGGAACAATTTTTGGATTAAATTACTTAAAAACTGTGTTCCCATTTTCTTTATCTGTTGTTTTTTTCCCTTTTAATAATTGTGTTTTGGGACTGCTATTCAGTTTTGTCCTGTCAGGTGGTCAAGCTGCACTTAGAATTTCATACAAGTATTCTCACCAACTGATTTATTGTATCTTTGTATCAGGGCACAGATCATTTGTATGTAATTTGGTATATATAACAAATATCAAAATAATTTAAATAGTAGACTAAACAGAATCCATGAAAGAATATAATTCTGGGTTGAGAAAAATATAGCTTTATGTAAGAATGTGGATAGCTTAAGGGGTCTATTAATTTACTTTCTCTTCACTTTCAATTTTCAATTTACTGGAACCTATGTTATCTGGTGAAAAACAATCAAGTGTTGCTTAGATTAAAGTTCCTCCTGCCTCAGCTTTAATTTCAGTTTTGCGGTGTTCTGTGACTGCCAAGCCGCAGTCCCTGGTGAAGATAAAGGGCTGAGTATCAGATCACTTGATATGATTTAGTACATTCCTGTTTCATTCAGGAGATACCAAGATTGAGTCAGACATGCAAATCCCCTTTGATGTGTATCATTCTCTTCTGGCCAGCTGCACAATTTAACCTCTCTAACCTCTCTATGCCTCTATTTCCTCATTTGGAAATGTGGATAAATTGGCCTGCAGTGAGGCCTGAATGGAGTAGTTAATGTAAAGCATGTGTTAGTCACCTGGCACTGGCCTTTGTGCATATGAAGGCTTACTACGTAAGCTGTTTCCATGAACACTATTACTAAATTATTTTAAATTTGGGAAATGCCTAACTTATAATTTAAGAACATACCTCTGGAGTAGTACTTTTCTCCTCTAGTCCAGTACCCGATTTCTTAACCAGTACAAGAAGTAGTAAAACAAAATATAATTGCAATGCTTCTGCAATGAAAGAACAGTATACATGCAGTCAGAAATCCAGTTTTTCACATGCATGTAGCATTCACTGTATGCCAGGTGTGGTACTGTGGTCAGCATCTTAAAAACAGTAAAATGACTTTTTAAAGCGCAGTAAGATGGGTGCTATCATTACCTTCATTTTATAGATTAGGAAACAGATGAAAAAGAAGTTGTGTAACTTGCTCCCAACTGCACTCATTTGGCAAGCTGTGAAGCCAGAATTTGAACAAGACAGACAGCTTCATGTCCATAAACCATAGCACTTTTACCCTCTGAGCTTCACTCTCCTAAATGTTAAAATGTGAACAATAGGCTTACACTCACCCCACAGAATGACTGCAAGAACTATACAACTTGCCCTGGAACTGGAAAAGTCTATACAACTGTAAAGGATGATTGTTATAAAGCTAACCAAAGTGTATCACTATTTGCATAAAGAAACAAGACATGACTAAAGACTATTAAAAATGAGATTTTTTAATGAGCATTCCAGGTGCCAAATGACAACAAAAATATTTTTTCCAGTAAATTTCAATATTATTACCTGAAACAGGAATTGAAAATAGAGTATTATTTTGGAAAGTATTATTTCAACATTTGCAGTCTTTTATTATCAAGAGTAATATTTTTTTCAGAATGTGTAAAAAAGTTCTCAAGATTTCAGAAATGACTGGAAGAACACGTTTATATGGACATATAAAAATTATGTTAAATTCACATATTCTGGTAAATTTATTTTGCCTCCTGGGTCTATATAATTATTTACTGATTCTTAGAAAGGAAAAAAGAGTGACATTGTCTGCCTTTGTTCTTTAATTTTTGAAAACAATCAAATCACAACTACAGAGCAATAAAGGAGCGAGACAGGAGGCAGAGAGAAGTTCAGGTAGTACCCCAAGTTCCCTATTTCATCATTTCAGAAATAATTTAATACTTTTGCTAATTTGCTTCATTTATACTATCAATCTTAGTTCATTGAAAAGAAAGTTTTGTGTTTCATCTGCTTCTCCTGTGAAAAAAAGTTTTTGTTCTAAATCTTGTGCTCTGAGTGACTACTTTGAAGATAACAATACTATAATTTAGCCAGACCTCCGAACCAGCAGGTGGAAGATGACAGTACGCAATGTAGCAAATATGGGGGATTCTCTTCTGTCTTGTCTTCAAGGCCCAATATGGTTCTCACTGTTTTGCTTTACTCTGATCATTATTATTATTATTGTTTTTGCTTTATTTTATAATCTGCTTTTATTGGTTTTATTCTGTTTTGTTTCTGGTTCAATTCTACTACACCTGTTGGAATGGTCAGCTATTCTGAGGATAATAAGATATACTATAGTAGCTATTGTATTCACATTATCTTTCTTCGAAGTTCTGTACCAGTTCTACTGCTTTGTTTTGATTGACTTTGTTTTGTTATGTTCTGTTGGATTTTACTATCTTTAAAAAAAATACATACTTTATTAACTATTATTATTTTCTTATGAAATTTTGTATTCCTTTTTTTGTAAAATAAAAAACAAAATAAAGGATGGCATTTTTTCAGTTAGCAACTTTCAAGACTTCTTATGCATAATTGGTATTTGGTAAACACTTAGAGGTTAAAAAGCCTATCCCTGTGTAGATAGTTCCTGCTTCTTTAGGCAGATTTATGATACACTTCTGACCACTCAGCAATAGGCAAAAATATAGCAACTCTCAATCTTTGTATCATTCAAAGCAGTAAAATTATACTCTAAGACCAACGATTATCAGAATGCTATGATTTTTAAAACTATATAAGAAGGTTCAATTTCCTGTGAAGTGGAAGCACAGAATTAAATACTGTTATCTTTAATAGCTTAAAATTGCTCTTAGGTAAGCATTGAATGTTAATTTCAATGATCGTCTCTTAGAATTTATAAAGTGCTGTCCTTTGCTCTGAACAGATGAATTTTCTTAAAAAGGCAGAGAATGAATAAAATATCTAGGAATGATGGAACTAGATCTTCCTGCATACATTATTGGTAAATATCATCATATGAAGCAAAGACATTGTTAACCTCAGAATACATTGCATCTGGGAATCATATTTTTCTAAATAGTTCTGTTAGAACTCACGAAAGCTTTATTAAAGATGTTAATCTTTAATAGCTTTCCAATGATTTTAGCAAAATATTTACATTTTCCTATACAATTTCTAGGTTGTACTTTTTCACTCTTTTCTTTTTATTTTATGAAATAAAAATAGTGTGAACTAAAAGTATCATGGCCTAATCTTTGAATAATAAAGTTATAACTTATAAGTGTGTTTTCCAAGTCAGAGTCTAATCATAGAGCTCTATTGCAGAACTCTCGTTTGTTTGAAACAATTTTTTATGAACGATTTTTTTTTTTTTGGTACTGAGGATCGAACTCACAACCTTGTGCCTACCAGGTAGGCACTTAGTCCATTGAGTTAAATCCCTGCCCTGATGAACAATTTTTAATGATTTATATATCTCGTTCAAAAATGTCAAAAATTGAAAACTTGCTTATTTCTGAGTAAAATATTTGCTAACTATGGGACAGCTATGGACTTTTGAAATGTGCTGTTTACTGTCTTTGGGATAATCTAGGCAGGCGAAAGGCAGTCACATAGCGATGTGGTTCATGGCTTAGCACGTGTGGGTGAACCTGTGCCTCCTGTCAGCAACTTCTTGCTACTGGTCTGCAACAAGCTAATTAGATGTTGATCAGAATGCAAGCCAGCTATATTAGTGAGCAGACACTGTTCTTTCTAAATAGCATGACTTTCCCATTAAGGAAGCAGTGTGTTCATTTATATTCCGGGGCAAGTTCTTTTGTCTCCACGAGGATTAGTAATAGTTTATGGACTGAGTTCTTTGAGTAGCGCTACTGCAATACATTGTTAAGTGCAAAGAACTCTATGCTTCGAGGTGGGCAGAAAGGAGAAAGAATCTTGGCCCAGCTACCTAACAGTCAAATGACCTAAAATGGCCCTATTGTAGAGATAGTAGGCATAGTAGAATTAACAGGATAGAGGAACAGGCATACTATTGGTTGTCAGAATTTCTGGAGAGGAATGTTATCCTAATTTTAGAGGTTGCTTACCTTGAGATGAATGAGGTCTTAAATAAGGAAATACATGTTTCTCGCACATACTCATTGCATAGGGCTCAGTGGAGAGCAGGTACTTAGAGTAACTAAATTTTTTTGTTCAGCCATTATTAATTTTACTGATAATCTTAATTGTGACATAGCTGACTGATATTTAAACAAAAATACATTTCCTTTTCTGGAACCTGGTAATCCTAAAATTTCAGTTAATGCTTATACTAATATCTTGTTGCTCTCCATCACTGATTTACTAGCTTTGCCAGATCATCAGTAAAGAAAGGAATCCCCCAAAGTCCGGCCATGCCTAAAATACTTTTAGAGTTACATCAGTATTCTTTGAGTCCTGGATAAATCAAGTTAATCCCTCTATGACTAAGAGCATGTCTATGCAGCCACTACCGTTTAGGCGCTATGTAATCACTGGGTTGGCACAGTTCCAAGGAAAATAGTAAAAATAAAATCTGAACGAAAGAATAAACATTAACCTTGAGTTTGCTTATCTTTGTTTATCTATGTAGCTCACAACCAGGTCCTGTGAAGGTAAGTAGGTAAAGGAGGACCCTCCTTGGTATCTTTTCCCCAAGTCCAGTTTTATGGAAATTTAGGAAGTGATAATTAATTATCAAGATCTATGCAGAACTTCATGGTAACAGCTGGGCTCAGAAGTATGTCTAATCAGAAAGTGTCTGAATATAATTTTTGCAATCTTTTGCACAATATTACATATTGCACACAGGGTGCTCATGTTCTGTGGTTGTACACCCAGTCACATACATCCTAACATTGATAAGCTAACTCAGATTTATTTAGTTCCTTTTTTTTTTTTTTTTTTTTTTGATACTGGGGATCGAACTGTCGACCTCATGCTTCCCAGGCAGGCACTTAAGCCACTGAACTAAATCCCCAGCCTATTTAGTTCCTTTTCATGTTTCTTCTTGTAACTAAAATTTCCTCTTAATGATCTTATTCCAGATAGACTTTCCCCCTCCAATTTATCCTTCCTAGGGCTTCCAGAAAGAATTTTCTGAACTGCCTATTTGATTGTGTCACTTCGTTGGAATCCTATCCTTAGAGTGACTGTCTCAGGATAAAACCCCAACTTCTTAGTATGACAAAATCCTTGTTGATTTCCTGAGCCTCATCTTGTATTGTTGTGTTGCTTAGTCTAGCTAAACTAAAGTATTTTTAACTCCTTACCTGTTCCAAGCTCTCTTTAGTACTTCTGTTCCTTCCCTTAGCCAAAAATATCCTTTCCTGTCTCTACATCATTCTGCAAACTTTATGTCAGAGTCCTTCCCTGCTGGTCTCTCAAGCTACAGACTCCAGGGGTACCAGCTTTTACCTCTTAGATAACTTATAAATCCTATAATGAAATGATTAGTATGCTTTTGTGAACTTCTTATAAAACCATAAGCTCCCTAAAGGCATGTAGGGTTTTTTTCTTTGATATTCTAATTTTAAGGCCTGCAACAGACCTGGCAGACTGCAGGTGTTCAATCAATGGCAAGTTAACAAATATTTCAAGTTCTGAGCTTTACTTGCACAACTGCACATCTGAAAAGTGCTGGAGCAACATGTACCCTGTCTTGAATCTTCAACTTTCAAGGTCAACATTTATGCATAATCAATACCTATTCACTCACGCCTCCAGATAGTTTCAATGGTGAAGGAGAAGAGTGGACAGACATATTATTTACCACTAAGTCAAGAGAGTTTATTTGCTGTATTTTTGCCCTGCATTGTAAGGAGTGTTCAGATCACTATATTATTCTACAACAGGAAGTACACACGGATCATGTGTGAACAAAAATAGTCTTCATTACTAAGTGACCCTTTGCGTTTTTTAAAAAAAGATTGTATTCTTTTTTAAAGGTCATAATAAAAATAGTGATTTAGTGTTCAAGCACTTAAAACAATTCAGCCAGGTGCATTAGGATTTTTCAGTGACTCGGATTGGGAGTTTTAGTTTTAACTCTCTGCTGAGTCGTGTCTGTCTGCATAGTCACAGTCTGAGGTTTCATAGCTGGCCTAAACAGTGAATGCAATGGTGTAGTTTGCTGCTCCCACTTCCTATTCATAACGCATTACAGCAGCAACACTAGAGACTAGAGACATAAAGAAAGGGTTTTCGAAGTTGCCGTCTGACATTCAGAGTCATCACAGCCAAAAACACACAGAAACTAGAACTCAGCTGCAATCTTTACACCAGGAAGAGGGAGGGTGCTGATTCTTTGTGGTACTGGCAGTCACATGGTGGAGCTCCAGAGAAACACAGGGTTACCTAAGGGTGGAAGTTAGTGGGTAGGTAGACACACTGTTCCACCAAACAGCCATCATGGAGTGTGCAAATGTTTCTGAGGAGACTGGGCAGTTCTACTCTTCTGAGAATCTGCCCTTACAGAGTGGGTATTTGGCTTAGAAACAGCTTTGTCCTTAAAGAGACAGGTGAACATCTTCCAGAGAAAGAATGAAGCAAACCATATGATTTGTTTCCTCTTACATCTGAAATTATAAGGGACTCTGATTTTTCCCCATCTTGGGAATGCAAGGTCAGTTTCGTTTTGTGTTTCCTCTCTTGCATCTCAAATGATTAGCAAAAGCACGCTAATCATCATAGATTACACTATTTTCTAGATAAATAGTAGGAAAGATCAACCTGAGTTCTTTAGGCTGTTATATTTGTTTAATTTAGCAGAAATTTATTTTAAAATGGCACATAAATATAAAAACATAGTGTATATTTATGGGGTATCACTGATGTTTCAAGTTCTCTGTAACTCCAAATATCCTGTGGAACTCCCAAAATAAAGGACATTTCCTGGGACAAATCCTGTTTCTAGTGGGCTTGTCCCTGCCCTTTCCTTTCCTTCTAACTCCCACATGGAAAACTTCTAAGAATATACTAAAAGAGAGCTTTGGCTCTCAAGAACCTTCACTGAGATATTACAGATAGCTAAATGCAAGTCTTTCTCTAGCCCAGAGACTTAGTTTCCCAGGGAAATCAATTTCAGCATTTTGTAGATGAGTTACTTGCTGACTGCTCATTAGCATTTAGTCAGAATCATCTGTCATGGGGAAAACCAGGAGGAGACCTCTTTGGCTGTTTATTAGTTTTTCTTTCCCTGGCTCATGTTTAGTAATGAGTTACATTTTGTCCCTCTCGCTATGTTAAGCAGGGTAGAAGATATTTGCAGTGCTTTAAAGAGGAGTTTAAATACTAGGAACTTCCCTGTTTGAGTTCCCCAGAAGTCCTAGTCCCTTGAATCCACCCTCCTTTAAGCAGGGCCACCCTGTGCTTCCGCTTCCGGCCCTGAACGATCATCCCAGCTCACGTGCTTTCCTGAGGAAGCGCGGGATGCAAATGAATCCTTTCCTAAAGTTCAAAAGGATTGGAAGGCCCTCTAGGGTCTCAAGTGCAAAATAAAACAACACCACGACTTTTGCGCCACAGTCCCTCTGGTCTTCCTTTGACTGTAAGAGAAGGGTGGGGATGCTAGAATGGCAGAGGCAGCTGCCAATCAGTTCGACAGCCCGCTATATCTGTGCAGGACCGGTGCCAGGACCCCAGGGGATCCCTGAAACCACAGCCAGAAGCAACTTTATGTTTTTCCCTATACGAACATACATATGTATGTTAAGTTTAATTTATAAATCAGGCAAAGTGGATTGACAGCAATAATTTATCATAGATCTTGGCAACCTCAGTTTATAATTTTTTTCTTTCTATATCAAACAGAGAACTTTCAGCTTTCTACTTCAAGAAATCACTTTGCAAGTTCTCTTTGGTATATCTGAATTACCAGAACCACATCTCTTGTGCTGAGGGACTATTACTGCCACAGTCAATTCCATAACCAAAAAGGAGTAACCAGCAGAGAGATAGCCTACAGAGGATGGCCAGGTCTTTCACATCCTGAGAATGACAAAGGAGGATGGCACTGAATTTTATCATATTACTCAGAATGGTGCACATTTAAAACTTATGAATTTTTCTTTCCTGAAGTTTTCCGTTTAATATACTCAGACTGTGGTGAACTGCAAATAACTGAAACTGTGGAAAATAAAACCTAGAATAAAGGGTGATTGCTCTGTTTGCATTATCTGAGTCCCAAGGTTGACAAGCAACAGCAAATGTACAGGTAATTAGTAAGTACAGATAGGAGAAAAAAATTGCAATATTCTTATTCACTGCTTCAGTAGTACTGCCAAAGAGGTCTCACTAGGCCACCTGTGTCAGAAGCAGCTGGCAAAGTCTTTTTAAAGTACTTTGTGCTGGGTCAGAAGCTCAGGGGATGGGGTGAGGCTAGGGAGCTGCTTTTTTAATGATCACCCAAGTGAGTCTTACAAAAACTCCTGTTCCAAAACCCTTCTTTATGTAATATGTAGTGTCAGACGGTAGTAATGTAAAACAGCTGCTATTATTTCTTTCTGATGAAAATAGTGTGGAGTTGAGTAGAAAATACTCAGAGTACATTTACCCAGTTCTCATAAAAATATTAGTGTATAGAACAAGAAATTCATTTGGGTTATTTTGTCTTGAAACTTTTTACATTTGTTAAACATTGCTTGAAAAAAAGGTGCTTGTTTCAGGGGAAACTAGCATCATATATACATCAAACAATTAAAGTGACAGAGTTACTAAAGTGCATTATCAGCTACCAATCAAACCCTCAAGATGAGCCCTATTTATAATAGAAATTAATCATTGGTTATTTGACCACAACCTTAACTCTATCCATAGGACTTGTCTATTTGGATCAATTGATTATATAGACACTATCAGATACATTACTGTAAAAGAGGAAAAAGTCAAATATGAAAGTGATGAATGAGCACTCCATTTAAATATGTGTTCTCTCTTTATGTGTAAATGTATGTGTGGGATTTTTTTTTTCTATTTTAAATTCTTAAGCAAGCAGAGAACTAGTGAACATTGGAAACTGAATGTTTTGTCCCAAATTCAGCTCAGTTTAAAAGTTTCAGAATGTTACCTATGGCTTAGGAAAAATTGATTTAATCTTTTATAAGTCAAGTAAATAAATTCTTATGAGTGGATCCAAATCTCTAAAAGTTTTATTGAACAATATCAGTTCATGAAAATACTTACGGGAAAAGTAGATTGACTTCTTCATTTCCTGAGAATTTTTTAAAAATGAACTTCTTGTTTGATACCCCTTAAAATTTGTTGACAGGGAACATGAAAATCTAAAGGATGTTACTGAATGAAACTGTATGACATGATTAGAACCAGATGCCCATCAATCTACTGTTTGTTATATAAAATGCTAATTAGTTTTTGCTGACTTCATTGGTTGACATCATATAGGCACAGGTGACGTTCAAAATATTGGAAAATGCCAATCAGATTTTAAGAAGTAGATGTTAAGGGTAGAGGTCAGCCCTAGTAATTTAAACAGATAAGTTGAAAACCTGTCTTGTGAAACTATAAATTTCATGATATTTAAGGGCATATTGCAATGAGTATGTATTTTTGGCATATTATACCCTAGTATCAAGATACCCACATTCTTCCAACAGGTACTTCGTAAGACAAAATACTGTACCTGCAGCTGGGAACTCGTAAACTGAAACTAGTAACTCAGAAAGGAGCAGAAGTCCATCTGCAGAATTCTCCCTTCATCACCCATTATCATGTTTGTAAATTCAAGTCATTTACCCTGTTCGCATGCTAGTTTTCTACTGTCTTTGAAATAGGTAACAATCCTGGACAATGTCATTAATTAGTCAATTCATGCAGTATATAGTGTCGAGTAATCTATTAAGTACAATACAAAAATTTAAGAACAATGCACAATGCAAGTTTAAGTACAGTACAAAATTTTAAGTACAATGTAATATCCTGGGAAGAAGAACAATGTCTAAATTATTACAGGGCTATTCTTTACTAAGAGAAAGAAGAAAGTCCATATACAAGTACGTTAAACAACCAGCGAAGCAGACATTACATTAGAAACTGGAATATAGACATAAGAAAGAGTAATATAGACAAATTTTATTATAGCTGATATGAAAATAAGAAATGTACAAAGTAATAAACACACAACATAGTGAGAGTCCAAAATGATTTATCAAATGCTAATTCTTTTTAATGGCTTGTGAAAGTAATTCAAGAGACACGTATTTTAATCTGTTAGCTAGCTCCAGAGGCATAATAGACATTTAAAACTAAGGTTTCATCCTTCAGTGGTTTATAGCATATCAGTAGAAGTGAGATAAGAATACCCATCAGACCCTAATATAAATGGTATTGTCTGGTCTTCTGTATATAAGTAAACCAGGTCATTGACTGTATAGTTTATTAGTTTAATGTGTCTCTTTCCTATTAGATAATATGTTTGCTCAGGAACTATGATCACTAGCATAGTGTTTTGAAAACAATCGATGCTCAACAGATAGTTTTAAATTAGTCAGTTAATAAATGAACATAGCATTTACTATTACATTTATTATTTTTATGATATATTATATTGTGTTATACTTTAACTGTGTCCCACTGAACATTTCTATGCTGAAATTCTAACCTCTAGGAACTCAGAATTTGGTCTCACATAAAGATAGAATTTTAAAAATTCAATTGGTAGTACATATTAATTGTACATATTAATAGGATTCACTATGATAGTCCCATATATGCTTACACTATGCATGAATTACCTCCATCCACTCAATTCTACTCTTGACACCACTCTCCTCATTCACTAGCACTACTTCAGTTTTTCAAAGTTCCTCTTCATTTCTTGGTGCCCCCACCACCCTACCCTTTCCTGCCTCTAGTGACTACTATCCTGTACTTTCATAAGGTAGACTTAATTGTTTTCTGTAAATGAGTGATGCAGGATTTTCACAGATATAATCAAATTCAAAAAAGGTCATTCTAGTGGGCATGAATCTGAAATGAGTACAGTGATAGGAAATGTAATGACACACACAGGGAGAATGTTATGTGACCATCAAAGCAGAAATCAGTGTGATGGATCTATGAACTGAGGAATTGCCAGCAAAGCACCAGAAGCTTGGGGAGAAGCCTGAAGCAGGTTCATCCTCACATTCCGCAGAAGGATCAAACCTTGCTGAAAACTTGGTTTCAGACTTGTAGCCTCCAGAATTATGAGAGGCTGCTTTTTTGTTTAGGCCACTTAGTTTATGAGACTGTCTGGCCAGCACTAGCAAATCAATGCACATGAATTTAAAGTTTTAATTGAATAATTAGTTAATAAAGGCTATTTTTGTTAGATCTCACTTAGTAAAAACTTATGGTGGTGTAACATCATTTTACTTTCGGTAAATTGTAAGACCCTAGAGGCATAAACACCTGGTGATTTCAGTGTTTTCCTATATCTCATCATGAAACCAATGAAAGTCAGGGGAAAAATGCTGTTTTCTTTAATTGTTTTAAAGACAGAGAGAAAAGAGTCACTTTTTATATGTCAATCATTTGTTTTGCATGCACTATGAGTGTCAAGCTATTTGCTTAACAAGAAATTATATTGAGTGCCCACCACATACTAGATATCGTGCTAGGATAGACCAGTTATCAAGACAGATAGTGTTTGTTTCTATAGAACCACAGTCTATGATGCAATCAAACTATAAATATTCAAAACAAAAAGAATTATATTAACACAATTGTGGTAGATACTAAGAAGTGATAAATCATATGCTGTGCCAGAATATGACAGGAACCTAATCAGGAATTGGGATTCAGACAAGACATTCTTGAGACTGTGATATTTAACTTCAGAAGGTTTTATGGGAGCCAACCAAGAAAGTCTTTATGAGGTGTTTTTTCCCCCACCCAGGGATCAGTTTGCACTTTATTTTACTGTACATTCATGTAAATTCTTGCATTTCCAAGGTAACCAGATGGCCTTCAGTTTAGCACTGCTGGTAACAAAATCATACAAGTACCCTGGCTTAAAAACAAGATAAAATGATGCACATTAATACTTCTTTCCCTTTAATACTGCGGAAGACAATACTTCACAACATAAAGCTCTAAAATCACAGGCCTTGTACAATCCAGTATGAAGGCATTGTCTTTACCTTAAAATTAAACTATATGGAACACTGAGAGTCCTGAGACCCTCCAAGACACCCGCTGCTGTCTTCTTGCTGGGGTGGGGACCAGCACTTGGCTCCAGCACCCCGGGAGCAGGGGAGGCTCCTTTAATTCCCAAATCACCACTTTCCAAGCTACTTCTGTACGAATTACTTAAATAACCTAAAATTTTAAAAACTTAATGTGAATAAAGGATGGTAACAGGGGAAACATCTGGGAAAACGTCTACCAGTCCCAGATGGGAAATGTGACCTGCAGACATTCCACAAAAATAAATAAATAAATAAATGAAGGAAACTATCACACCCTGTAATGTGCTAAGGTCTCAAGGTACACTTCATTGTACTAAATGAAAACATGCACTCCATATTCCGGTCTTGAATAATTCAGAAAAACCTTCCATCTGCAATATTCTCTATAGATTGTCTTGCATCAAGAATGATGACCAACATACTCAATGCTTAGAAAATTTAAGTAGCCAAACTGAACTGAGTGTCAAAAATGATAAGACTTCTATGTTTTTCTTCCTTGACAAACTGTTTATTAAATTTTGTATAATTATGGGGTATTGGTGTCTCTTATTACAGCCTAAAATTTCTATCTTTAATGGACTGTTCTAGTGGATTAAAATAAGGAAATCTTGAAAAGGAGTAAGAACAGAAGTAGGAATAGCAAGTTGGGTGCTCTCCAGGTATCAAATTATAGATGGTGTTCTGAACAAGAATGGGACAGTGGTATCACAAAGCAGAACTACAATATATTTTTGAGGCTGAATCAAGATAATTCTTAAAGAGGATGGGGGGAGTGTAGCAGAAGATAAACTAAAGAGTGATATCAAAATTCTAGTAGACATAAGATGGAAAGAGGGTTCATTGGCTGGAATGGGAAGCATCTAAAGAGGATAGCTAGTTTTTTCTAGAATGAAAGTTGCACTTTATTTTCTTTTTTGTTTTATTTAATCTTCACAGCAGCTCTGAAATTTAGAAATTGTTTTATCTGTGTTACTGTTGAAAAAAGTAACTTCACATTGTCCTTAAGTAATATGTCAGGATGTTTTATGTTCTTTCAGTGAAGTTCCATGATTTCTTAAAGACTAAATGCATTTAATCAACATTGAGTGAGGATTTATCCCATGCTAGGCATTCTGAAAGTTACAAATATGAATGTCTTAGTTCCCATCCTCTAAAGGGGAAGGCAAACATATAAACGAAAATTATATTTAAATGTAAAAGGACAATAGTAGAGATATTCAGGGAATATTTTTGGGAACCCAGAAAAAGGTACTTATATCATCTTAGAAGCAGTCAGGAGAATGAAGGAGAATTTCCTAGTAAGGGATGTATTTCAGTTGAGGTTTAAGGGCATGCTTAGGAATTTGGGAGATAGGGCTAGTAAGGAGAGAGACACGACATTAAATAACTGTCATGGTTAATAAAATTTGCAAAGTTTTGTAATCTTAAAAACAGATAAGTGCTATGTCATGAATATCTTTTAAGAAACATTAAAGAGGTTGGTGGTTATCATGTAAAAGAAAGTAAGGGAATGCTGGTAGGGTCACATGAATAGAGGTCAAATATCCAATTTAGATATATTCTGTTGGCTATGTTGAAGATGCATTTGAGGGTACACAAGTGTGGAGAGAGGAACATCAGTTCAGTCCAGTAGAGAGACAATGAGTTCTAACTTAGTGACCATTCTTATGGAAAAAATCAAGTGGGATGTAAAACTAATTAAAAAGTAAAATTAAGAGGAGAAAATACAAAAATGTGTTAAATTTGAAGACTAAGGAAGACTAACAAGTTATAGATGAGTCTTGGTTTCAAGATTTGGTTGCAGAGAAAAAAATGTAAATTAGGGTTCAGACTTTTGAGACCCAGCTTCTAAATGAGATTAGATTAGAACTGAAAATAAATTCTAAAATCAGTGCATTCCCCGAAGAAGGAACCTTGAAAACGGCCACTTCTCCAATATTAAGAAAAGAGGCTGTCCATTGTGACTCATTTTTACACATTCCTATGGTCTCAGACAGACCAGTAAAATTTCGTAAATGATTAAATTTTTGACACTTCTGTACAAGGTGGAGGGAATTCCTTGTATGCAGCTCCTATATAAGGTTCTAAAGTAGCTATAGATTAGGAACTGTCTTCATGAAAGATAAATGATTATAGAGAAAAACAACGCTGTTTCTTAGTATGTTCTTTTCCCTACTAAATAGTCCTGTCTAGGTGTCCTGCTGTGTGTGTGTGCGTGCGCGCATGTGTGTCCGTGTGTGTGTGTGTATGTGTGTGTGTGTTTGTTTAACTGTAGTCCACAAAGATGTGAACTGTGGAGCTCACATCCAAAGTTCATTCCTTGATACTAAAAAGCTTTGTTTTCAGAGGGAATTTCGATGTAAACTGGTCACAATTCAAAGATAAATGATGCATGCACTAGACAAATCTGTGGAAGTTTTTCCTTAAAGAGACAGTGCACGACTTACTGTGGTTAAACGAGATAAAAACCAAAACAAAATTGATATCAGTCCACTCCTAATTCTATGTAAATACTGTCCAAAAAATCAAGAAGACTTCTAGAAAAATATAGGCTAGAATTTCAAATGGAACATTTTTTGACTTTTATATGCAGTGTAAAGATTCTTGTAAAGTGTGGTGCTTTGAAATAAATCCACTCTATGTAAAACTGATTTACTTCAAAGAATATTAAAACCGGAATGTGATTCTTAAATGTAGAAATTATTTTCTAAATAGCACAAAAACCTACTTTATTGTAAATCTCTATGAATTAAGTAAAAGGATTTCTGTGATATAAATATGCCCTGAATGTGTCAAGAGGAGGTAGTTAAAGTATTTTTGTTAAAGAAAAGTTAAATGCCTACGTTTCACCCAAGAATAATATTCAGCTAACAGGCATGAATAATGATTACAGCCATTCCTACTCATAGCTTTAGTGAACGTGACTCAGTATACACACAGCTATTTGTAGGCAGCCTGCCAAGAAGAAACATCATATTGAATACGTTGTACACAAGAGACATAGCATTAAGGCCATTTGCACTGTCACTGTACATGTCAGCGACACACTTGGTAAAAGAAAGAAAGTGTCTAAGCATTAGTTCTATCATTTTGCCTTTTCCCTCTATTTGTCAGTTATTTCCTTATCGGAATGTCTGTATGCAAAGATTCACCCCATACCTGACTCAATCCAATGACACTATGGTGATATGCTGTTAAATGCTATGAATTTCTCCACTGCAAAATACTGATCACTTATATTTTGTGGTAATAAAATATATTTTGCAATAGGTGTGCAGTATTCTTTAAATCCAAATATACTCCAATTAATAAAACAGGAAAAACTACATGTCATTTTACGGAAAAGTTTGCAAAGTTGTGGAACTTTCAGGGCAAGAAATGTTATTTAAGAATGATTTGAATTTAAGATGATTTGAAATTCACTATGCTAATAAAGGTACTGTAGTATATGAATTACAGAAGAAACGTGTAAAAAAGAACAGCATATTGTGATTTAAGGTTTGCAAATAGTGGTCAAAAATGCTCCAGTGGTCCATTTTGCACAAGCCATAAAAAAATCAGAACTGTGGTGATATGAAAATTGAAATAGATTTAGATTCAGTTTTACATTTCTATCTAAAAGGAAAGAAAGAAGCAGAGATTTTATCTTTGATTTAAAAAAGTCTTAAAAAAGAGGTTGCATGTCCAACCAAAGATCTTTTTAAAAATCTTGAGATGCTCAATTAAACATATCATTTCTTAAAGAACCCTTTGGACAGACACCCAAAACTCCTTCCTCAGGCAAGAACTCAAGATGTAATTTGACAACAAACACTTGATTGAACCAGGCTCCAAAGACATGGCAACCAATCCCAGGAAGACAAAGAAACTTGTAGAAAATACATCTTCTGTTCACTAAACTGAGAAAGCAGTCCTGAGGTAGAATTCTGGTGTCATCTTTTATCTTATAAGTAAGATAAAAGGCATGGAGGTGTTTTGGAAGTGTCAACTTCCTAGGAGGAATCTCTAGGAACTGCAAGTTTGGCTAGAGATTTATGAACTCTGCCTCAAAAAAGTTGCAATTTTCATACCCTACTCCTTTCTACACATGCCTCATTCTATCTTGGGCTTGGGTCTAATTCTTTTCAGATACAGTTGTTTGTTCTGTATCTTGTGAACTTAATACACAAAACTAGAAATGTCCAGGCAGAAACTGCTTTTAGGTCTTGAATTTTGTAGCATAGGCAGCACAGATCTTGTTATGCTTTGGAGAAGTAAGAAGTCAGCTTTAATACAGTAGTGTTTCTTTTTGCTCTAAACTAGTTTTAAGGTGGTAAACCTAACTAATAAACTCTTGGTGTGTAACCTTATTTTCTATTGTAAAAGTGAGGTTAAAATTAGTGGAAATAAGAAATGAGCCATTTACTTAAATACTTTCCTTCCCTCTGGGCACTACAAGGATGAGGAACAGCTTGTAGGAAGATTCTGGCTCTGAAACTCCCTCTCCATGCTTTGATAAGGGAGTTTCTTCCCTATGCTGGAAGTTGTGTCAAGGTGGGTTGTCTATCTTGGAATTGTTTCTTTATTTGGCCCTGACCATGCATCCAAAAATTACTTCAGTGATTTCTGAACTTTAGAGTACTTCAGAATCACTTGAAAAACATTTGAAAGATGCAGATACCTGGGCTATCCTTCTCCAAAGTATCTTTCTCTCTATTTCTCTTCTGGGACTCAGAAATCTGCATTTGGAACAGGTATGTCTCAGAACTTTAATGTAGATGGTAGAAGAAAAAACAATTCAG
This sequence comes from Dasyprocta punctata, assembly GCA_004363535.1. Lineage (NCBI taxonomy): Eukaryota > Metazoa > Chordata > Mammalia > Rodentia > Dasyproctidae > Dasyprocta > Dasyprocta punctata. The sequence continues at coordinate 16,923 of RJWM01001608.1, read as the reverse complement.
AGAGTTGCTATATCAGATCAACAATTGTTAGTAACTACTATCTTGATAACCCCCAAAACTACACTAAGGATGTATTTGTGACAAGAGACCATCTGTAAGAAGGATGTCTAGTGGAAAATAAATTAAAATCCCATAATTTACCTTAGAGTCTTCAACCTACTTTGCTTTGGCTTGAGACAGTCAGCTAGATATTGAGGACAAAAAGCCATAAGGAAGTAGTTAATGCTATTTTGTACATAAAGATACAAAGATTCTACCTCAGCAATGAAAAATTAAAGTCAAACTGATTTCAGGACCATCATAATGCAGAGGCATGATGCCAGAATAGCCTCTGTAATTGGCAAGGACTGACATAATGTGGGTATGGGGTGATCCTTATTAGAAATCTCTTAAAAAATTTTAAAATGGTGATGACAGAATATGAAGCCAAGTATTGGGCCATTGCTCATGAGGATTCTGTAAGAGTCTAGGCCACATGTTCATGTAGGCAATCCTATTTTCTTATCTGGGACATAGGATAGGATAGCCTTTGCCTAGAATGCAAAGATAGTTCAAGGATGACCAAATCTAGTGGTTCACACCTGTATTACTGGCTTTCTGTGCCTGGAGAGCTGAAAACTGCATCAGAGCTGGTCACAATAGGAAGCTACAAGCGTGGGATATGTTCTACCATTCTCAAAAAACACTGTTCAGGAAAACATTTTTAAAAATCTACATATTTATTGAGTAACAATTTATATGCTGTATTATACATTGTAAAGGTACAGTGCTGTTATGTTTAACAAATATGCCTTTATGTAAATCATAGTCCATTCTCAGTTTAGAACATTTTTATCTCCCTAGAAAGTTCTATCCTCCCCCTTTGCAGTTAATTGCTCTGTCTTTCTTCCCATCCACCTCTGACTAATGACCTGCTCTCATCCCTATAGTTTTTCTTGCTATAGAATTTCATGTAAATGCAGTAATGCAGTCTGTACTCTTCATGTGTGACTTCCTTTGCTCAGCATCATGTCTGTGAGATCCACCATGCTGTGGTGTGAATCAATAGTTCACTGTAATCAATTTTTGCATAGAATGTGTTGCACGGATATACCATGATTTGTTTATGCATTTGGGTTCTGCCCAGTTTGGGTATATTATGAATAAAACTGATGTGAATATTTGTATGCAAGAATTTTTATTGATGTATTTAACAGTTCTAGTAGATAAATTTAAAGAGTAAAATTGCTGTGTATTTTAGCATTTTAAGAAATGGTGCTTCCATCATTTTACACTCCTATCAGCAATGTACAAAGGTTCTAGGTGTCCTATATCCTTGCCAACACAGTCCTTTTAATAGTAATCTTTTTAGTGGGTATGCAGTGGTATCTTATTGCAGTTTGGGTTTGCATTCTATAAAGACTGACATTGTTGAAGTTTTTTTTTTAATTTTAAAAAACCAAAACAGAAAAACAGATAGAAGTAATATAGAACTTCAAAAAGAAAAGTAACAAATCAACACTAGTTAATATATTGCATATTGTTATCTTAGAAGTAGTTGTTCAAGTTACAAGAACTAGGCATAAAAAATGATCAAACATAGTGAAAAGATTATACGTTTGTAGATATACAAATATAACTGTATGTATGTATAAGTATGCAAGATAGATAACTATACTACTAATTCTCTGTTAGTTCATCAGAAGGAATAGTTTGTGTTGTCGTTGCTGAAGATTTTTTAATGCTTCCACTGAGCATTTATTATAAGGACCTGTATTCCATTTTTAAATGCTGGCTTTATTATGTGGTTTTAAGCTCTCAGAAAAACAGTGGCCAGTGCAGAGGTCACTCATGCTCCATCCCCTACCACCCCTGTGGCTTCTCCCATGTCAATATTCCATACAAGTAAGTGTGTCACAACCAAAAAACCAACCTTTTCACATTATTGTCAGAATCTCCTATATATATTGGAACACTTTGAATATCTGCTAGGTTTTCAGTATGGATCCTTCTGTGTAGTATAGCACAGAATAGTTTCACTGCCATAAAAATCTCTAGCATTTTATTTACTCATCACCCTTTTCCCCAAACTCCTGAAAATCATTGCTCTCTTTATTCTCTTCATAGTTTTGCCATTACCAGAATTTCATATAGTTGGAGGTACATAGGCATTTCCGAATGGTTTCTTTCACTTACTAATATGCCTTTTAGTTTCCTTTATGCCAGTGTGGCTTTTAGCACCAGATATTATTCCATTATTTGGATGAACCACAGTTTGTTTATCCATTGTCCTACAAAAAGCATCTTGGATTCATCCTTGTTTTGGCAATTATGAAGAAAGTTGCCGTAAACATTCACATGCGGGTTTTTGTGTGAATAGGTTTTTCAGCTCATTTGAGTTTTACCCATTCTAGAAAATTAAGTTTTTGTTTTCTTTTTATACAATTTTGCCTAGAGGGAAATATAATCAAAGAGTAAACTTTTGTTTCTTTTTGATCTTTGTAAGAAAATCAGCGATTACCAAATATAAAATCTTAATGACTAATTTAGATTTTTTAAAGTTGCTCTAAAATATCATCCTAGTTTGTCTGATTACAGCTAACCAATTAATGATATTATATAGTTACAATATTAATATAGTACCAAGATCTTTTAAAACTTCTTGTAAACTAAACTAAGTTTTTCTATACTCTCCAGCCAAAGTTTAATTTCTGTGTACTATACTTTGCAGACAACAGTTAGAATTTTAATGATATAAAAGTTCATGCTCTTTTCCTAATAAAAATTATTGTCATACCACGAAGACCATAAAAACAGAAACTGTCCTTGGCAGGCCTCTGGAGGACCCCTTCTGTGCTGGTTGTTGCACCTTTGGATGTTGGATTGCTGATAAATTATTTATGTGTTTCTGTGTAGTTAATAGCACAGATTATGTTTGATATTATAATGCATAGTGAATGTTCCTGCATACAAAACTATCTCGAAATCTAGAAGCTTAAAAAATACCCATCTATTTACCTCACACACCTGGGGGTCAGCTATTTGGAGAAGACTCCACAGAGCTCTCTTCCTGATCTTAGCTGAGCTCACACTTTCCTATTTGGTCAGCTGCCAGTTCCATCTGGCCTCAGCTGGAATGGATCATTTCCATTCCCCTTGGTTTGTCATACTCAACCAGGGAACTCTGTACTTGTTAGTTTAACTCCTGATTATGATCCAAAGAGAGAAATAGTATATCTGTACATAACCTGCTTAGGCTAAGCTTACCATTTGCACATCATCTCTTCTGCATACTGGGGTGGAATCACGTTTCAAGATCAGCGCACATTAAAGGAATGAAAAAAAGATTTCACCTCTTTATCAAAAGCCTCTGATAATATTGTATGGGGTATGGGTATTGATAATGAAGTGATCGTGAACATTTCTACAAACAATCTACTAAGGAAGAGAATCTGGTAAAGGGAGGACCTAAGAGAGGGTCTGTGCAGTCTCAGTTTTGAGAGGAAATTAGGGAGCAGAAACAATTATGCAACCTTCATGGATGTATTTCCTTATCTGAACATGAATCACAGCTATGTATATGAATAGGCACAGGCCAAATATATTAGCATTATAACATTATGTTTTAAAACACAGAGAGAGAAATACCACATGATCTCACATATACATGGTACCTAAGAAAGTTGATCTCAGAAACAGAGAGTACAGTGGTGATTAACAGAGTCTGGGTCAAGGAGATGGTGGGATAATGATGGCTAAAGGATGCAAACTAATAAATCTAAGACATCTACTGTACAACATGATGACTATGGTTAATAAAGTTCTATTGCATATTTGGAAATTATCAAGAAAGTACATGCCAGGCATTCGCACAATGATGTGAAGTAATGCATGTTATTTAACTTGATTTAGTCATTTCTTGATGTATACACACATTAAAATATGGTGCTGTGCACTATAAATATATTTAATTTATATAACAACTAAAAATAATTTTAAAAATGAAGCTATAGTGAAGTGATGACCTGCATTATTTTATTTTCTGACTTATGTATGAAGAAATTTTAATGGTTGATGCGATGATGCCTGAAGTAGCTCGCTTAGGAGGAAATCACTAACCTCTTTGAAGATTAATATTGTTAAAATAAAAGTATTAGAATTATTGGATTATTATAACACCGTAGCTCATACTATATTATCCTATAAAATAAAAGAGTGACTCTATTTCTTATGATCTGCCTGCAAATGGAAATATGAAGCAAAGCTTAGAAATATATAACGTGATCACCTTAGTTTACTTATTTGTGCAAATATAAACATTTAAACCATGATCCAGCTCATAGTTCTGCTTCCTGTAAAGCCATATTTTGTCACGTCAAGGAAACTACTCGTATAACTGTGCTGGAGGAGGCTTTTTTTTTAAATCATTGCTGTTTTGGTTTTTCAGTACTGGGGATCAATCCCTAGGCCTGTGCATATTAGGTAAACACTCTACCACTGAGCTACATCGCCACATCCTCAGCCCTTTTTATTTTGTTTTGACACAAGGTCTCACTAAATTGCCCAAACTGGCTTTGGATGTTTATTCCTTTTGCCTTAGTGTCCCAAATTGCTGGGATTACAAACAGGAAGCACCATGGCTGGCTTACGTTAAAGTTTTGATTCCAGAATATCATTCTCCTAGTAAATAATGTACTAATAGGATCCTTTCAGATCCTTGTTGAAATGTGACCAATCTTCCTTTCACATTTAAGTATGCTTTCTACCTCTTGGCCTTAGTAGTTTCAATATAAAATTTTAAAATATAAGAACTTACAACCTTCTGTTAATGAAATCGCTATTTGAAGCAACTTTACTTCCATGGCTCACCTATAATGGAGCAATTTTGTCAACTACAATACTAGATATTTCTGTAAAATAAGGGAAAACTGGGGTGGAGTAGGACAATAATTATCTAGCAATAGAAACTAATAGATAATGCTCCTTTCTGGTCACTGAACAGTAATTTATTTAAAAAAATAAACCTGTCAGCATGGAGAAATCATGACTGTCTCATATTGAGTCTGAATTGCTGATCTTTACTTATCATTTTATTCTAGCACAGTCCTATACAGATATGATACCTAAATAATGATTAACAGATTGGTTTTATCTAAAATAACGACCAGTGTACTAGAAGCAGATCCATCTAGACAATAAGGCACTATCATTAGATTCACTTTTATCTTAGCTGGTCTTTAATTGAAAGCCAGCAGATCAAGATAGCCATACAGAACAAGACCTTAAGGCAGAGAGCCAAAGGGTGTTTGCACACTTTAAATTACATTTAAATGGTAAGCTAAAGGTAACTATTTAGGGGTATATTAAAATTATTTTTAGAAATTTGGTTTCAAGAACTTGTGCATGTTCATGTACATATATAGTAAAAGCAACAGAAGCCTGAAAATATAACCTACCACATGAGCACTGCCTAAGAAAATGAGTCAAAATATTTCAAGGTGATTGTAGTTATTGACCTCTGCAAGGGTTGATGTTATGTCAGATTTTTAAGATGCTGCTGGCTACTTTTCTTAGAGGAATGACCAGGCTCAATGAGCCTTTGGAGATGAGAGGCTTTGTATTCAAGAGTCTGAGACAGTCGTAAAATAAGGAGTCTGAACAATTTCTTAGTTCTCAATTTTTTACTTGGTAGAAATAGCAACTGGGATGTTCTACTTCTATTAAGACTATTGAGGTCAATTTTTTGTTTGTTTTAGTAATAGAGCTTTTCAGTTACAATAAAGGAAGTTGAGACATAGGTAATAAATACTAGTTATTTTTAAATCTTCACTAAAAATATGGTGGTTTAGTTCCTATTGTTTGAAAAACTCTTACTGTGTGTTAAAGACTATGTCAGGCTTTTGATGTAGAATATGTCTTATGATATTTACTAGAATCCAAGCAAGTTGGTACTATTGTCCTGACCTTTAATAAGAGAAGATGGATCTCAGGTTGATGCAGGAACTTGTTTTTGACCATATAGCAGATAAGTAGCAGGGTGACAATATCACTTAGATCTGCTTGATCCTATAGTTACTCGCTGTCTTCTACCCATCCTTGTTTATGGCATGACAGACCAAGAGTAGATCTGCATGGTTCTGAATTAATCCTACCCTACAAATATGTCTTTTATATTTTCTGTTTAGCTAAACCCAGTTTCAAAACTTCATCAAAGCAACTGAAACTTTCATTCAGTGCTGGTGAGAACGCAAAATGACGAAACCGGTTTGTAATACAGTCTGGCAGATTTTTCCAAAGCTGATATACTCTTCCCATATTATCCAGCAATTGTGATTCTTGGTATTTGTTCTAATGAGCTGAAAATTTATAACCACACAAAAGCCTGCACACAGACGCTTATAGCAGGTTTACTCTTAGTTACCAATATGTGGAAGCACCAAAAATGTCCTTCAGTTTGTGAATAGGTACAACTGTATTAATCCTAGCCATGAAATACTACTAAAATTAAAGAGAGATAAGCTATTCAGTCAGCAGAAGTATAGAGGAATCTTGAATAAATATTGTTAAGTGAAAGAGGTGAAACCGGGAAGGCTATATATAATATATGATTCTAGTTTTTGACATTCTGGAAAAAACATGATTATAGAGATGGTAGAATGGTCAGTGCTTGGCAGAGGTTTGATGGGAGCAGAAGAGGTAGAGCACTGGGGATTTAGGAAATAAAAATATTCGCTCTGGAATCATGATGGTAGGTACATGACATTGCCAAGACACATAGAATATACAGCCCCAGAAGTAAACCCTAATCAAACTACTGATCTTAGTTAATAATATCAGCATTAGCTAATCAGTTATGACAAAGATAATCAATTAATGTAAGATATATATAGAAGGGGAAGCTGGGAAAGGAAATGTGATGATTTGGAGGTAAAGTCTGTGGGAACTCTTTCTACTCTCCACTTAACTTTTCTATAAATCCAATATAATTCCTAAACAATTATATAATTAAAAAAGGAACATCTTCAAACTATAAACATTTCATTAAAGGACTTTTGTGTCAGAATCTGTTGTTTAAGCCAGAGACTCCTAATTATGTCACTCTCTCCAAGGACCTAGCACACGATTGAGAAGATAATACATACCCATCGAACTGTTAAGTAACAACCGAAGGATTCACAGTGTTGAATATAATGGTGAATAGAATAGATATAAACTGTAACTCTCAGGAAAGAAACAGTTCAGCATGGAGTTAAGAAGGTGAATTTAGCTCTTTACTTAGCACTGACTTTAGAAAGAAGGGTGAATTGTGAATGTGTCTGGTTGTGGCTGACAACTGAAGAAACAAAAAAGTATTACATCACAGTGGTGAAGAGTCACAGAACAAGAAGCAAAGGAAAGTGGAGTTTCCTGGAAGTTGCAGTATTTTAGGAAATGAGAATCTTCTTTCTTACCTTATTTGTGAGCCCTGCCTTACTCTATGAAGCTGTTCCTCTCTTTCTAATTTCCAATGAAGAAAAAGAAAAAACAATAAAAATAAAAACCAAAACCTGGGTAGTCATTGATTTTTTGGAACAGGTATCAGGCACTGCATGTTGGGGTTACAGATCTGAATGTGCATTAAATGTAGTTGTATGCTAGTTGTGTACCCAAAATATCTCATATTTGTGAAAAGCCAGAAGAAGGTGTAATCTATATTAAGACAGAGAGACTCAGATACAGAGAGACAGTAAACACTTGAGCGAGACTCAGATGAATGTTTATCTGCTCTCTCCAACAAAAAGCAATCACCAACAGGTTCTTTTTAATACTAGTCTAGACGAGGTTTTGCAATGTTCTTAATTGCAGTAATAACTGCTTGGGAACAATTAAGCAGACACCACCAAACATTTCTATTGGATGAATCCATTGTCCTATTAATAAACAGCATGAGGTTATCTCTTTCTGGAAAAACCTCTTTGGCTGGTTTCATCCTACATAAGGCTCAAGCTGGGTTTGTTCCCACACATTCCGGGTGCGTTAAGCAGCTGTGTCTGCCTGTGCCAGGAATGGTCCCTCTGGTCTCAGAAAGCCCACAGAGGCAGGTTCTACAGCTGCCTGCTGCCGTGACTGTGTTCCTGTTACTAATTAGAGGCAGTAACTGTGAATTCAGTGTGAGACTCTAAGCACCCATCACTTAGGAACAGATGACCTGGATTTGCCTTCTGCAAATCCTTTTTCCCTCAGCTTGGCTACTTGCAAATTGGATATCTAAACATCTTTTCTCTGCCAAACCTGAAAGGTATCTTTTTTATAAAAAAATCACAAATTTCATATCCCAAGATTATCATTTTGCAACCTCCCACTATAGCTCTCCAGCTGCTGACAATGTTTCTTTTTTGGTTCTTCTTTGCTCTGCTGAATTTATTTCTTCAGGGATTCTGAAAAATCATTTCCTCCTGAACTTCTTTTCTTATGTCCGCATTATGGTAACTTAGGAGAGTAAAGTGAACTGTCAATCAAAGCACTCCATCCCCAGTGTAGGTGAGTCAATGTGGCCCTGAGAGGAAGCTTGAAGGAGGCTGTTAAAAGCTATTCATAGACAAGCAAAGTTGCAGCTACAGTGAGAGGTTGCTAATGACGCACGCATGCACCTCCAGTGACATAGGAAGAGGAGGTTGAGAAGGAGGGAGGGCAGAAGTGGGAGTAGATATAGAATCCAAGAACCATAGCAAAGCTTGATATTGGCTACACCACTTCCTTTGCAAAGAGAGAATTACCAGGACTCATACTGAACACATCAGTAGCAATAGCTACCCTGTCACAGATTCCATGTCCTTGTCTGAGTTGCCATGTTAAGTGGCAGATGTGTCTGCATGCACAGACATTGCTGAGGAGCTCAACTCCATGACACTTGTGTGATTGCTAACAAGCTACTGAAGGCCACTGGAACTGTATGGAGAAGAAAGGAAAGAGGAAGTTAGGGAAGATGGAGAAGGGAAGGCCGGCCTTTGTTTATTCAACTGGGATATACTAAGTACAAACAGTACTAGGTTCTGTCCTAGGTCTAAAGAGAAATAATATATCTTGGCCTAAAAAAGAGTATAGCATACAAAACTTGAGAGAGTTGCTTAAAGATTAAGAAAAAAAAATCTCCCAACATATCATTGGTAAATGGTAAAAGATCACCATGGAAACTATAGGGCTATGTGCTACAGGAGACTAACTTAGCCTGACTAATGAATATGCGTGAGAATAATTCACGGACCTCACACAAATACAAATTGTCTTTATTCCATTATCAACCACTTATTAAGAACCTACTCTTGCCAGGAAGTTAGCTATTGATAAGGAATAGATACCTAGAGTCTCTTGAAGAAGAGCACTGGGAAGACTTGTGATGATATAGAAAGCAACATGAACTGAGCAGAGGATTTTGCTATGAAGAAAAGTACAGCTTTCTTAAAAATGAAAGGTTTTGAGTATCTCTCATTAAAATCCTACAAGCCAGGCTGGAAAGTACATCAAGGCCAATGGATGACAAAGTAGCCCAAAAGACCACTGACCTTAAACGGGTTGAATTTTAATGGTAGTGCCTTCATGATTAAGATTTATTCAGGGCACTTAGTCTTCTCATATGGAAATTAGATTTAATGATCTCTAATATCTCTTACAAATTCAAGAGTTATACTTTTACACTGTAAAGTTCTTAAGTCTCAAATTTAGACAAATATTTGGTACACTAGCGCAGGTAATATAACTTCCCTCTGACACTTTGTGGTGCTCTTGGATACTTGTGCTTAAAGCTCCATTCTGAGTCCTCTTCCTCCCCACATCTAGTGTTCTTATATGCCCAGGCCCCAGAGGGAGCAGGGACTCCTGACCCCTGTTGAGCTTGAAGGAGCCATGCTGCATGTATTAGCGGGAAAGTGCCAGGGGAAGAACCAGACTTCTATCTTCCCAACGGTCTCTGTACTTTTGAAAAAGTCAGTCTACCTCAGTGAGCCTCAGTTTCCTAATCTGCATCCAGAGGCAACTTGAGAAGATGATGACTCAGCGTACCGAAGCCTGCAGGAGACACTGAGCCCACCGCCTGTTTTGATCCCTCCTGTGAGATGTGAATAAAATAAAAAATCAAAAGATGAATGTTTAACGACTTTGAAAATTGTATTAGATCAATTTCAGTTCCCATAAGTAAAGCGATCAGAATGTAATCACACTCATTCATTTATGCATTTATTATCTGTGACTGTTTTTGTCCTTGATGTCTAAAATGCTTACTATCTGGCTGCTTCCTGGAGAAGTTTTTCAATCCATGGAATAAATGATTAAACAAATCCATGGAATATTAACATTCCTATTATTGAATAAGAATTTAATTTCATTTTTTAATCTTATTTTTATCTTTCTAATTGACTTGTAAAAATTGTATATATGCATGGGATTACCATGTAAGGTTCCAACATATGTGTTCATTGTGTAATGCTCAAATGGGTAAACATATCTATCTCCTCAAATATTTATTATTTCTTTCTGATTATTTATTATTAATTTATATGTATTTAATAAGTCAATGTATTTAAAATTTTAATGTACTATGTTTTAAATAATCTTATAAAATAATCTCTCAAATAAAACTAGATATATAATCTTTTAAATAACAATTTACTGAAATGTCACTAAGGTTTTCAATGTTCATGCCATTTTCGTAGATGCATGTATATATACCAACCCATGTTGAAAATACAGGCATGGTCAGTCTTTAGTGGGGGGAGATGTCCAGTCTGTATGGCCCCCAAAGTCATGCTCCCTTTCAACTTCCTTAACCCTTCTTGCTCTCTGTGACCATACTCTCAAATCTTCCTTTCTGAAGAAAACTGCCCCAAGAAAGTCAGTATTTCAGATTATGGAGTTGTCTCCAGGAACCTCTATCAGTAGGAGATTCTCTTGCCGTAGAAGGTGATTTCTCTTTCCATGTTTTTTATAGAGACATTGCCACTAAATCTCCATCTCTTCTCCCACATCTTAGCCATGGCCACCATGTGAGTAGCACTGGCAATTAGAAGTCTACATGTGAATTTCCAGTCTTTTCTCCCTTTGCGTTTGTCAGATCTTAAAATTCTTGCTGAGAGCAAAGCATTATCAGACAATAGAGCCTCTGTCAGTCTGTATACTCTGAGTACTTCTTTCTCTATCTAGGCCACATGTACCAGCCCCTGTTAAAAATACATGCACCATAAACAAAAAATAAGCCATCAAGATTTAGGGATTATTTGCTACAAATACCTAGTCTACCTTGACAAATATAATGGTAATAAAAATTCCATGATATGTTTAAGTCAATGTCTCTGGCCTCAGGCTGAGTCGGAATTCCAGGTGCTAGGGAATATGCATCACATTTTTTAAATTGATCGGCAATTCTATACATGTTAATGATTAAAAAATGCTACAGTGAGCCATTTGCATCCATCGATCACATTGATGCCCATCTGGATATCTTCACTCATGGCACCCACGGCACCCACAAAGTTGATGTTACTTATATGACTTGTTGTGGGCAATCGAAGATGCTGCCTGTACCAAGGAGCTGTGCAGGGTGGGGAGGCGGGAAGGAGTGCTCCCATCCTCCAGCTCCTGCTGCTCTCAGTGCTAAGAGATGCTCATTTTGATCATGTATCACTTGTTTTTGATGGTGCACAGCGATATGTGAGATGGGGTAATCTGGTGCCAGATTCTCAGCCTAGCAAGATCAGGATGCTGAGGGGACAAGAATGAGAAGTGCAATGTGTCACTGTGGTAGAACTTCCAGAGAGAGCAGGCTGGAGGCCACTTGTGGATTCTGCCACAGGAGAAAATGACAGTCAGACCCAGAGAGCTAGGCAAAAAAAGTACAAGAACAAAATAGCCTGGGTAAAACCACAGGTTTGATAACTAACAACTCTAAACGCTTTGTTAGCTATAAAATCCTGCTGAATTTGGGCTCTGCAATGTCTGTTCTAAAAGAGAACACAGTACCAGTGAGCTGAAAGAAATCTTTATCCAACCCACAAACACCTGCTCCTTGCCAGGCCCTGTGTTCAGAAACAAAGCAGGATGTATATAGAGAACCAGGAAATATTCCCAGGCACCTCCCCGCATTGCCTGGGGTTTTCTATAAGCCTTAGCTTGGCCCAAGACCTGCTTTTGAGCAATGGCCGTTTCCTTCTGTCCCTTGTATCACTTCATCAGCTTTTTCAAGTCTGAGCTTGGTGAGTTCCCCTGAAACAGTAGTAGCTGAGGGACAGTGCTAAGAACACCCTCCTTCTCTGCAGTTCACACAGCTTCCATGACAGACCCGTAATGTCCCCAGGAAGCCACACATGAGCACAGAGCATACAAATGTCTGAAAAATATGTTTGGGTTCATATGTGCCCTCTGGGGAAGGCACAGAATAGGACATTTTATGCTAGGGGATGTTCTGGTCTACGAAATGATATGTTGCTGCATGGACAATAAAAACTTCATCAGTCGGTATTGAAGAGCCCTCTTTTAATCCTTAATTATTATCATTAAACACACGTCTAAGCGCTCTGGAATTTCATAATGAGGTGGGGTGCTCTGAACTAACACTTCAATTTCCCCAAAGGGCTGGCTGAGAGTAGCAAGCAGGCATAAAGAGATTTGAACATAACCATGACCACTCCTTTGAGAGGAATTATTTGTTTTGGTGACAAATGGTTGAATGTCAAAAGTGTAAATTCTGTGGCTAGAGGCACTGATTATCTCCTAGATACATAGTTTCTGCAAGATGACTCCCTAGCTGGGTCACCGTAGTCATCCTTCTAAACCCAGTAAAGGGAATTCCCCAAATTTTCTTAATCTATTGGACATCCCTTATAGGCACGAAATAAAAATTTTTGAAATCATTTTCTCACCAAGCTGTACAATCATTTCATTCATGCAATAAATCAAAACTGGGCAATTTACATGGCTAATGGCAGCTTTCTAATTCTGGCACATATTTATGCCAAATCTGTGCATTCCATACTTATAAGGGGTTCCCACCATATAAATCTGTTTTAAGTAGCTTTGGAGCTTTAGAAAAATTATAAAGGAGTGTCCACAGTGGAGGAGCTTATTGCCGAAGAACAAAACAAGCATCCTCTGTATCTGTAGAGCAAAGGGCAAGACTCAGTAGTCATGTCAGATGGATTTGGTGTCCAATTCATATACTGCCACTATGGCCGGTCTGAACCCAGGCCTACTCTGACTTCACCTCCCAAGTCTATATTTCATCCTGAGTAAACTGAGGATAACAGTAACTGCACTGAGAGGTAGTTAGAAACAGTAAATGGCAGAATGCTCATTTAGTACAAAGTCTAACCTACCATGAGGGCTCAATGAATGGAAGCAACAACAATGACCATGATGAAGAAACAATGATAATAGTGACATTCAGTTATAAAGGAAAGCATAAATTATGTGATGGACATCTAATGAATGTTTATCAAAAAGAGAACCATTTGGGGCTGGAATAAGAAAATGGTTTTATGGTAAACAAGAATCAAGCTAAGCTTGGAGGAACAAGTAGGTCTCAGATTGGGGAGGGTAAAGAGGAAACCTTTCAACTGGGCAAAGCAATGATAGTCAGTAGAATCATTAAAAGTCGCATCATAATTTGCCATTGTATTCCACTCCAGGTATCTAATTTCAATGTATTACTTCACTGAGTGATTAATGAGACTCAAAGAACTCCATTAGAGAGGCATCCAGTTTTAGACGTCTCCTAATTGTTGATTCTATTTCCAGAGGAAACACTCTCAAATACTGCAAGAAATTCAGTTTAATGATTACCTTGTCACCAATTGGTTTGAAATAGGATTATACCAAATTATCTGGGTGAGCACCTTAGGACCGCAAGAGTCCTTAAATATGGAAGAGGGAGACAAAAGAGGAAGAGCCAGAAAGATGGCAGAGGGAGAGGACTGACTAAGGAGGTGGAGGAAGGGGGTCATCAGCCAGCGTGTGGATAGTTTCAAGAAATTTGAAAAAGAAAAACTGATTCTCTCTCAGAGTCTCTAGAAAGGAGAATGATAACATCTTGATTTTAGGCAACTTTTGGACAAGTGACCTGCAAAATTGTGAAAGAATACATTAGGATTATTTAAGCTACCATATTTTAGTCATTTGTTTCAGCAATGATAAAAAACTAATATAATAGCAGAAGTTTATTGAGGCAGATATTCCAAAAGTTCATTATATGCTTAAGTGTCAGGTATCATAAGGTTCAATAGCACTTTCTCACATGGAGTTTTAAAAATACTGTTCTATTCCTTTATCATGTGTTCAATAAAATTATAGGATGATTGAAATTATCTTTAATTTTCTAAGAAGAAAATAAGTCTCAACCTAGAATTCTATGTGGAACTAAAATACCTTTAAACATTGAGCATTTAAAAAAAGAAACAGCAAAAGAGGAAAGGAAGGAAAAAAGAAACCTAAGTATAGACTACTTGCTTGTATAAATGCCGTTCAATTTGGGTTTCTCCAAACGTCTTCTCATGATTAGATTCAATGTACATGTTTTGTGAGTTTGGGGATTTTCTGTTTTTGAGACATGGCCTATAAGTAACGCTGAATTCTAATCATATCACAATCTGAAATAAAGAGCTGTCAGTCTGCTCCATTATTGGTCATATTGTCTAATGTAGTAACCTTTAGGTTAACCATCAAGCATTCACTCTTTTAAAACTGTATAACTAAGCTGGGCGTGGTGGCGCACGCCTTTAATCCCAGCACTCAGGAGGCTGAGGTAGGAGGAGCGTTGTGAGTTCGAGGCCGGCTTGGGCTACAACGCAAGCACAAGGCCGACCTGAGCTACATAGTGCGACCCTGCCTCAAAAAACCAGGGCTGGGAGTTTGGCTCAGTGGCTTAAGCGCCTGCCCTGGCAGGCGCAAGGTTGTGAGTTGAATCCCTGGTGCCGCAAAAAAATAAATAAATAAATAAAACTGTATAACTAGTATGTAAATTATGGGATAATAATTTGATGCCATGTATATATGCTATTAATTATTATGACTTTACTTTCTACTCATCCATTTGATTATTCTTAGTTATAATTATTATTACTATGGTGGTTGCAAAATGACACTTTATAATTGTGTCATTCTTTCTACTTTATTAATAAACATACTGTATAATGCTTAGCTCTCTCTTCACTCCTATTTACCAACATTTGTTTTTAGTTTTATTTATTCTTATTTTATACAAAGAATTATGTTGCTATCATTATTTGCTGACCAGTGGTACAAAAATATCTGTTGAAAAATCTCTTCAGTCATCATCTGGTTTTGGTATTGTGTACAGCAACACTTTAAGGGGAATAGCCTACTTATTTTGGTACCACTTGTTATTAAAGTGGCACCAAACATCTGGTTCTAAACATTGTCCGTTATTTTCCCCAGATAAGATAACTCTGATAATGTGGACACATCCTCAGAATAGATGTCGTATTGTTTAACTGTTTTGGGGAAGGACTTAAATACTGAGCCTTCCTTTTTAATTTCTTGACTTTTCAGCTTTGATTTAAGTTTTACAGTATCCCTCACATAAGCAAGATAGGTGTTACAGCAGCCCCAGTCCCTGACTAGGTGTCAGTCTTCAACAGTGTCTTCTCCCAGTTACTGTCCCCGCCTTGGCTCTCATGCACTGGAATAGGGATCCTAATCTTAAATCCCCGAGGTCAGTCATGCTGAATTTATGGCATGAGTGCCACAGCTGGCTGTTTGTTATTATTGAGAGCTCTAAAAGGTTTGCCACTCACTGCCCTAGGTGACCATGGTCAGGAAGCCATCTTTATTTTCATTAAAATATAAGAAAAATTAGCTTTATCTTCCAATGTGAATGTAAGTGCCAAGGCACATAACATCAGTAGTTTCTGCAATTTTGTCACCAACAGAAAATAATGTATTTTTTCATATCATATTATGCTTGTTGTTACAGATCTCTCCATATCTTTTGCATTCATCCCTAATATACATGTAGGTTAAACTTGCCTCAAGATCTTGTTACTTAATGGTTTCCTTTGTAATCTGATGTATCTTACCTTATGGACTTACAGACGTCATTCTGGGAAGAGTTCCATAGCTTCTTTCAGTTGTAAACGAACGCATGACACAGAATTGTACTGGATATCCACATTAGGGCTTCTCATCAACTTCTTTCATCCAGTGATGCTGTATCAGAAATAGGAATTCTTTCTCTCTGCCTTAGGTTCCAGTAAAACATATTCAAGGTTCAGGTGACTTCAGTCCACATTCATAGAATACAACAACCACTCACATTAAAATAAATAAGCAAATAAATAAATAAATAAATAAATATTTTCTCTTACCAAATTGAGATGCCTGACATTAATTTTTCATGATTTATTGTACATTTTTCCTTAGACTGTGCACATCTATTTAACCCTAAGGATAATTGTCACATTCTTCTCTATGAGCTTCAATCCAAGTAATGCATTGGTACATAAATGTTTCACTTCTACTTTTGGTTGGTTTCATCACTTTGAAGGATGAAGGTTATTTATCTAGACAATAGCAGTGAAGTTGTAAGTATGTTCCTAGTTTGCTCTTTCACCACTCCTGTCGTTTTGATGCAGTGCTGAGAGCTTCCTCTGAAATGATTTACTTGGTGGTAGGCAGGTTAACAGATACTGGAAACACTCATTTCCATTTCAAATTCAGAGAAATTTCTCTGCTTTGATCCTTTTTGATTTCATAGATTTAGACATCTGTAGAGAGCGGCCCGGGCATTCGCTTCCGGATTGGGGCCTGTTGTAGGAGGCCAGGCCTGAGCTAGAGTACCCCGCCCTTCGTGAGCGGCAAGATGGCGCCGACATCCTGCTTCCGCATTAGAGAGACCCCGCCTAGGGATGACGCGTTCCCGCCCTAAGCTGCACCTGCCAACCCCAGGGCTATACGTGGGCC